>CAAKHB010003474.1:35215-70437 GCA_901007665.1 Aeoliscus strigatus
TTCCTGCCAGGGACACACACGGTGTCATTTGGAGACAAACCACTAAACAAAGCCGAGCTCTGTGATTTTCTCTGCGTTTGATACTCCGACTGCTTTGGCTGTAGTCTGAGGTGATATATCACATCCACCAACTGCCTGTCAGAGGGAGTCTGGGGGAGAACAACTAGTTCGTGTCCTCTTACTGAGTAAATGTTGAGGTTGTTTACCGGCAGATAATATCTGTGTGTGCGCACACGTGTGTGTGTCATTCAGCAGTAATTAAACAAACGTTTACACCTGAAGGTCGATCTGTTCTCTTCTGCTGTCAGTCGGTCAGTGTTGTGTTGTTGACTAACTGACAGACCAGTCTCTGGCCTCCATTAGGGTTTTTCTTCTCTCGTGTGGGTCTCGGCCTTCAGCTGTCCACATTACATAACTGTATCTGTGTGTTTTCCTTCCATAGCAACCAGCCGAGCTGACTTTCCAAAGTGACACATTCACATTGAGCTCAGAACTGCGGCACTAAATGGAAACTGTCGTTTCCTTTGTGTGACAGAGAGGATGTTGTTGAGGGAAATGGGTGATAGAATGAAAGACGCTCTCTACATCTCAGATGGACTTTATTCATCTATTTTTAAACTAATCCTACCAATGCAAATCAGCTCTTTCCTACTCTAAAGCTTTACTTTCCGTTCTGCCTCTCCTAGGTCCTCCTCTCCTGACTGATGCCCCGCCCACTTCTGCTCCCACTCATCCTGACAGTGAATCCCACACCTCACTTCCTCCTCGTGAAGATCAACCCACCTCCTCTGCTCCAACCAGCGCCCAGCCTCAATCACCGACTGATGGAGCCCCTGATGTCCCTGTCCCGCCGGAGCCAAGCACCAACCCCACCTCACCACCGGTCGACCCCACCCACTCCCAGCCTGACCAAGTATCTGTCACCCCGCCTATCAGAAAAGATGTCCCCCTTCCTCCACCGCCATCACAGCCCCCTTCTCCTCCCCGACCTCCTCCCCGACCTCCCATGCAGCCGGACAACCAGCCCCCTGATATCTGTGATGGGGACTTTGACACAGTGACCATGCTGAGGGGGGAGATGTTTGTTTTCAAAGTGAGAAACAGAATTATTCATCATGCCTGGAACGACACTGACACATCTTTTAACAAATCATGAATCATGAAAGTAAACACAATCTTTTTTTCTTTTTCAGGGGCGCTGGTTTTGGCGCGTGCGCAGGAACCGGGTTCTGGATAACAATCCCATGCTGATATCCGTGTTCTGGATCGGTCTTCCCAACAACATTGATGCTGCTTATGAACGGCATGACGGCAAATTTGTCTTCTTTAAAGGTTTGTTATCAAAGATATTTTACATTCTATATTTTACCTTTCCAGTATGTTTTGGCCGGTGGTGCAGCGAGAAGGCCCAAGGTTTGATTCATGCTTGTCTCTAGGTGTGAATGTGAGTGTGAGTGTGAATGTTTGTCCTTCATGTGGCCCTGTGAGGAGCTGGTGACTCGTCCAGGTTGTCCCCTGACGTTCGTCCGTTGACAGCTGGGATCAGCTCCAGCACACCCGCGACCCGTAACCAGAGCAAAGCGGGAGATGATGATGATTAGTATGTTTTTAGATTTAGCTGCTTTCTTCAGGGCTGAAAACATGGTTGGTTAGTTTCTGACTCACAGCGTCGTCTCATGGAGCTGTTTCAGAATGTGCTTATAAAGATAAACTGGGCGGTGAAATCTTTGATTCAAACTGGCCCAACTGAAATACAAACTCAGCATATTTTTCCAGTCCACCCTGAATTACGAGGAGATGGTAATAACTCAACACTGCTGTAACTTTTTGTAACTGGCACGCACTCCAACGCATGCATGCACGCACACACACTCTCACATGCACACACACACACACAAATATTTCAAACAGGAGAAGTAATGTGAACAGAAAAAAAAAAGTCATCATATTCAGACACTATAGCCGGGAAAAGAAAAGGAGCATTGTGTTTATCGTGTGTGTATCCCTGACTGTGTGTGTGTGTGTGTGTGTGTGTGTGTGTGTGTTCATTGGGTGTGTTAAATGGCGCCTGTGCTGCGTGGCAGCTGCTGCTGGCCCAGTATGACTCCAGTCCAGCTGAGCCGCTGGAGGCCTCCAGTCAGAGAAATGGTGGATTGCATCAGCCTTCTGCTCTGCTCTGCAGCACTGCTCCAGATGTGAGCAGCTACAGGGCTTTCAATTTTACAGTCAGGCCTCGAGGTACTTTTGTCTGGAATTTTTAGGATATCTTTCGCTTTTAATCACACAGTAACAGTCATTAAATTCAACTGTTAATACTGTTTTTTGGTCCTACACTGGACCAAAAGGAAAGTATTTTCAGGGACACGTGTTGTGCATCTTCCCCAAAGAGAAGAGTAGTGGTAGCGTATACGTCAGCATACAGCCCATTAACCCAACAAAAACTAAAGCGGCAGACAAACCATCTCACCATGTGTGCTGCACAGTTCTGCAGAGCTGCCGTGTTCTGGCACCAGTGGTGGAAAGTGGTTGATGTCAGAGTTTTCAGGAGAAACATCTTGGAAAATCTTTCCGGGAAAAATTTCCTGTTCTTTCTACTTTACATAAAACCTGTAATGGTAAACTGTAATTACCATTTCACCACATGTAGCCATCATCGCCTTCTCGCCATCTACGCCTAAACTTTTCTTTCTTTCCCTCACTGGTCTCCTCTCCCACATCGTCTCTCCAGCACTTAAAACCTGAGATGAGTTTGCCTTGTCCCCTTCAGATGATAGATACTGGATTTTCCGGGAGGCTGATGTGCTGCCAGGATACCCTCAACCCCTACATGAGTATGGACAGGGAGTTCCTCACAGCGTGGACACAGCAGTGTGGTGGGAGCCCAACGGACACACGTACTTCTTCTCTGATGACCGGTATGCTGCACACATCTACTGATGACAAAGACCTGGTCACAGTGACGTTCTTCGGTTTCCACGTTGTCTTACATCTGATTGTAGATACTGGAGATACAACGAGGAGACTCGGAGAACAGACCCAGACTTCCCCAAACCAATCAGCAGATGGGGCAAGATCCCCCCCTCACCCAAGGGAGCCTTCCTCAGTGATGATGGCGGTAAAACATTTCTAAAATGAAGTCAGTGGGGGAAGAGGAAGATGGTTTAGAAAGCTGCAGTACATGAGCCACACGGGGTGGAGGGAGGGGAGGAATGAAGAGTTAGAGGGGTGAAATGGGGCGTGTCAGCCGTACAGAGGGAAAAAATGACACTTGAGACTGGTTAGGCTGGAGGAAGTGGAGCAGGGAAAAGGCCAAAGGGAATGGGGGTGGCGGGGGTTGGCCCATTCTTTGCCTTGGAAATTAGATTAGTGTCAGAGCTTTAAGCAGCCTCCAGTCCGATCTGGACTCCATCCACTCTTCACGCTAACACTCAAGATTGTTGGAGGTTCTTTTTGACGTCTTCATTTCCAGAACGTGCTGTTGATTTTCTGAGTCACTGTTGTTGTTTGAGTCGCGTATATTTAATCTGGTGCCGTGTTTATTAGATGAAACCTTACAAAAGCTCGTGTGAGAAGTGTGGGAATGCTAATACTGCAGAGAGGAAAAGACACTTTCCTGTCTGTTTTTTTTCTCTGCCCAAGAATTGGAACTTTAGTTCAAAACAAATGATTTGACAAAGGAGGCAGATTTTTTTTTGCATTACAGGACTTTGAGATGTGTCTTTTGTGTCAATGGGAAAGTGATTAATTCCACATTATAAATGTAGTTATTGTCCTTTCATGCAGCCTACACCTATTTCTACAAAGGCACCAGTTATTGGAGGTTTGACAACCGCAAGGGGGCAGCAGACAACGGCTACCCTCGCTCTGTCCTCAAGGATTTCATGGGCTGTGTTGGCGTCCCCGATCCAGAGACTGACACGGACACTGAGCGGGAGAAAGAAAACAAACCCATCGACCCGTCAGACAGAGGTGAAGATGAGCACAAAGAGCCGGAAGGTGGCAGAGACAAAGACGGAGAACAAGAGGAAGATGAGAACTCAAAGCCTGAGCCCCCAGCGGTGGAGGAAGACGAAGAGGTCAATGTGGTTGTGACAGTAGCCAACAGTGAAACGAAGGTCATGACCCTGATAATGGTGGTAGTTCCTCTGATCCTCATCTTGTGCATTCTCATCCTGATCTACGCCATCCTCCGGACTCTACAGAACAAAGAGCCACCGAGGGCCTTGGTGCACTGCAAGCGCTCGTTACAGGACTGGGTCTGACGTGGCCAGC
This sequence comes from Aeoliscus strigatus, assembly GCA_901007665.1. Taxonomy (NCBI): domain Eukaryota; kingdom Metazoa; phylum Chordata; class Actinopteri; order Syngnathiformes; family Centriscidae; genus Aeoliscus; species Aeoliscus strigatus. The sequence goes on from CAAKHB010003474.1 coordinate 39,488, forward strand.
TCCACGTCCAACCACCATTTATCATCTTTCTGCTCCACTTGCTGGTGTTAACATTGTGGCGTGGTGGACAGAAGCTTTGATACAGTATTTTTACCTCGCCGCCGTCGGCCTCACACCTCATGGTGAGAACCGTACGTGAAGTGAAGCAGAAATGGCCACTTGGAGCCAATGGAGCCACTTCCCCCTCCTGTCTGGTTCATACACACTCCTCTAGCTTCTGTTACATTATTGAAAATGACGTGATGCCACCGACACCAGGCATGGCGGGAATGTCCCTTCTTGTCCCGTTGAATTGTACGAAGGAGCGATTTACACTTTTAGTCATTAATGCACATCCATCCCTCGGAAGCACACACACACTGTACATAGACACAATAGGAAACGTTTGCTTCACCGGCTGCAACGACTTGTGTTTGTAATAGACACTTTGCACTTTTGATCTTTATTCTGTTTTTCATTTGTTTTCATTTAGTTTTCTTTTTTTTTCTCTGCTTTTTACTGAGATTGATGATTTGTGTGTGTGTGTGTGTGTGTGTGTGCATACAGGAATGTCAGACAGCTGTGTGTGCCTGTCTCCCACTGAGCCCATTATGGATGCCTGTCTCCCACTCATACACACAGACACACACACATGTCACATGATTTCAACCGTTTGTGCACACATGTCCACAGACACTCGTAGGACCACTAACCCAAACAAAGGCACACAGAGTGTTTTGCACACACACACACACACACACACACACACACGGCTCCAGCTCACCTCCTCCCACCACGATAAATAGTCTGAACCACTAAAATCACCGTCCCAGTGGAGACGTTTTCATGTACGACTGGTGCCAGGCCCAGGATGAAATGAGAACCATGGCATGTTACAAATGGTCCCTTTTACCATCTCAACTTCACTTGTGAGGAGTTAAAACTGCAGTTTTTACTTCCTGTATCTGCTGTTTTTCTTGCTAAAGTGCAATAAATAATCAGGCAAACACAGGAGAAGCCTGCAGGCTGCAGACGAGTGGGCCAGGATCTGGTTTCTATTATACCCACATGTTTTTAATTTGATCATGTCAGGCATGAAGAGGGGGGAGAAAAGGGAGGAGAAACGAAAATGGTGCTGGGGAGTGAGAGGAAATGGGAGAGAATGAGATGACAAAAAGAAAGAAAGGACTGCCAGCATTTCAGTGCTCTTGTGAAAGGAGGGAAAGAAAGCAGTTTTGTGGAGGAGCAGCGCTGGCGTTGAGCCTCCTCACTTAAGTCGGTCAAATTCCACTCCTCCTTTTCAGCTCATCTTGTTTTTGCTCCACATTTTCATTAGCGGGAGATGACTTCCTGTCTGAACCACCCTCCTCCCTTCCTTTTTTTTATCTGTCCTGCTCCCTCTTTACCTATTTTTCTTTCCTTTGTCTCCCCTGTTTTTGTTCCGTTACTGATGCCTATCCACTTCTGTGCTGCCAGAGGGATTCATTTTCTCCTCCACTCTTCCAGACAATAACCTGAAGTATTTAAGTAGATTCATTCTCATCTGTGGAAAGGAGCAAACTTCATGTGTGCTCCTTCACATTTTGTCTAATCTTCTCAGTGTCTTGTTCTGTAAATACTGGAGGACGAGGAGGCATTGTTTTTCACTACAGTTAGCATGAATTTGTTTTTTTAAAATGCCTTTAATTCTACTTATTATATGTAGTTCGATGCTGTCTCTGGATGTTGATAGGAGCGGCGGTAGATTACTCCACACTGATGATGCATGCAGGACATGTTATGTAGGGCCTCTAGAGATTCACAATAAAAGTCTGACATGTTAAACAACACAAGTCTTTGTTTGCTGCAGTTCGCCCCACACAGTTTAACAACCAATTTCAGGTCTCCAGAGGTTTTTCCCGCAAACCTGCTGCTCAATGTGGAAAAGATGGTGATCTATTTTTGCCCACAAGAGGGAGTCATCGCTCCTATATACATAATTGTCAGCGCTCCATCAACTGGGGTGCTGTCTGTCTGTCTGTCTGTCTGTCCACCTACCTACCTACCTACCTACCTACCTACCTATCTATCTATCTATCTATCTATCTATCTATCTATCTATCTATCTATCTATCTATCTATCTATCTATCTATCTATCTATCTATCTATCTATCTATCTATCTATCTATCTATCTATCTATCTATCTATCTATCTATCTATCTATCTATCTATCTATCTGTCCGTCCATCCATCCATCCATCCAGCTAGCTAGCTAGCTAACTACCTCTCTAGCTAGCTACCCAGATAGCTATCTGGCTAGCTAGGTAGTCTGTCAATATACTGCCTGAATGGTGACAATTATGAAATGTAGAAAAAACTGAAGATGTAAAAATGTACAATTTCACATAACAATGGGGTTTTCAAGAAGTGACCTACAGTTTCAAGGGTTAAAGCAAAAAGTGAAGTTTGCAGTTACACAGACGTGATGCTACTGCTTCAAGTACTGTGAATGAGGAGATTATGAGTATTAGTATTTGTACTATTCAATACATATTATGTGTAGCTTTTGTTTGTTGTTAATCCTGTCGAAGTAATACACATACATATCTGGACTAGCAGGAACACACATTATTGAGTTTGGATTATCCCTGAAAAACAAACAAACACTGACTATGTACTCACAACAAATTAGTTCATAGTTTTTTTATAGTATAGTTTATCAATAATAGTACCTCAATATAATGTATGTCAAACAGATTGAAAATTTCACCTAATTCTGTTCATCTTTATTAATGCATGTTTTGATTCTCTAAATTTCGCTAATTTTGCTGATCAGACATAACACAAAAAACGATTTGTGATGCAATGGCGTCGTTAAAGGAGGACTACCCAGGTCTGCTGTGGTGGATGTGGCTGAGTGAAAGCACCTGCTGCGGGTCTTTATGTCAGAAGGAATCAGGATTAGCGTCCATCACAGATCAGCCACAACAGCTTTACCTGTGCCCGCTCTCCCTTTCAGCTGCTCTCATTTGTCACCACTCGTCACTCTCCAGTTGATCGCTACTGCATCTTTGTTTGCTTTTACATGAATATTCATTCATTGGACAGAAGCTGGACAACGGAGTGTCTCCATCGGCCCCGGCTGGACGAGTTGCACTCCCTCCCCCGATCAGCTCACTCTCCCTCCGTTGAGGTGTTATCCAAACTGTCCCTCCCCTCTGTCTTATCCAGATGTTCGATCAGGATTGAGGCCGGCATGTTGCTGCCACGTTCCAACCGGGGTCTATTTGATTGGCCTCATCTCCCAGCTTATCCACTGCTGAGCTGATAATCAGATCTGTCCGCTGCCTCCTGCCTCAGCAGCACTGGCACCAGGTTCTCCTTTGAGTCGCCGTTCTTGAATGTAAGTCAGTGTTTCTGTGTCGTTTTCCATCTCTCTGAGAGTGACCAGGTGATTCATGACACAGCTGAAACAACCAATAATAACTTCATGTTTGTGCTGTCACTCACTTTCCTCTCTTTTTTGTTGTATTTACATCTCTTTCATACTGCTTTTATTATTTTCCTACAGCTTCACACTGTTCTTGTTCACTGGTTCTGGAACCACACAATGGAAAACACATCATTTTACTTATTACAGGCCACTTGTTGACCTTCAACCTTTGCCGTTCTGAGTGTTATGTTGACATTAGTATTCAGTGTCAGGCCACCAATTGACCCAGACTGAATTATATTTACGATTCAATTAAAGAGCAAAGTGAATATTCAAGTCACTGCAGTTGTTATGTCCTGAACATAAGAAATCTCCTCCTTATCACTTTCACCATTATCCCTGTTGTGGGTGCATGAAAGGAGCTAAATGAGGTCTGCACAGACTCTGAAAGTGACTAATAAGCTTTGCCGATGTCTCCTGGCTGTTATTGAGTCAACAGGTCGACTTTATATAGCTCATCGTAGGACGGCCTGGAACTGCGTCACTGGCTGGGGATAAAACTCGAATAAGCATAGGGGACAACGGAGGACATCGATGACAGGTTGGAGTGGGGGTAAAGGACTGAAATCACCTCAATACGCATTGGTTTTTCCTCATTGACTGACAGGTGGGTGAAAGATGCCCAACACAGTTCTGGACACAGACGGGATCACATGTTTGAACAAACGTGAGGACACAGGCAGCACATCGAAGATAAACTGGTATTTATTTACACTCTATCCCAAAACTGATTCCCACCTCACAGAGGTTCAAGCCCCTGCTGCTTAAGTCCAGATGACAACTGTTTGTAGGTTACACAGATGATGTCCTGATGATACATAGCTCATCCACTAATCGAAGATTGCTCAGGCCAGGATTGTGCCCTGACCTTCAGGTGGTGCTGGTTAATCCTGTTAGCTGCTGTTGAAATCCCAGCAGGGCTGCTCCACAGTCTGGACCTTCACACCACCGGCATGCAGACGCACCTTTAGACACACAGGTAAGAAAAGCAACCAAACCGATGATTCTGATGATTGTGATTTAACCTTATTGGCATGAAGATGAGTGCTGATCTGAGGCCAGTGTTGAGTTGAGACACTGGTCGGGAGGTTGTAGGTCAGTTCAGGGGAGGTGTGGGGCAATTTAACCCAACGCTATGAAACTGACCAGCTAGAGACAGCCCCAATCCCCCCTGAGGGAATCTGAATTTTTTTGAATGAATATTGGAACGTTTTCATTACATTTTTGCCAAGACACAAACTTTTGTTGTTCCAACAACAAGGCAATAATTGATTGAGTTAAGGTTGTACTAAAACACACATATAAGATAATGCTCCTGTACCAAAGTATTGTTAACGGCAGCATGGACAGTTGTTACACACCTGAACACACACCGGAGGTCAGTTAGCTGGAGGTTTGGACAATCGTCATTTCGGTTTTGTTGCTGGATATATCTTGATAAAACATATAAACTGTACCAGTGGATCATACACACATTAGAGATTCAGGAGTATATTAAATCTGTGTTAACACTTCTTCATTCTGTTTGTGGGTAATTTCAATCTGCTCTGACTGAACTAGGCCGCTGGTAAAGCAGCTTACGGTGCACTGGTTCCTGGGAGAGGTTAACCTCTGCCGTTTGCCTTCTGGTCTCACTGACTGACGAAAACATTCTGATTTGAATACATCTGCACACTGCACTGCAAATGTTTGATTAGACATGAAAGCAGAAAAGGGGGATAGCTACTCAGAGACTACTGTAGTGGGTTTATGAAAGCCAGTTTTACCTCGGAAAAGTCTCTTTAAGACAAAAGGGGACACTTCATCAGACCTCATCGGCCCCAGTGAAGGCTTGATGAAGTACCTGCTTCAATAGACATGAGGAAAGTCATTTAGAATTATCATCAACATTAGCATCAACGATTCAAGGGGAAAAGGCCTTTTTGTGTTTGTTTAACAGGATGTTTAACTGGGTGGTGAAAGTGGTCCCCCAACCCCCTGAAGCTCTCAAGACAGAGGAGGATGCCAAGAACAACGCAGTGGTATGAGAGCGCGTGTGCACACACACACACACACACAAAATACAGGAACATCTGTGAGCGAGAAACATTCATCTGACGCTTGCTCAGTGTTTTCATGATTGGAAACACAAACTGATTCTCTCTTTCCCTCACAGGAATGCCCCAAAAAGAAAGAAGGTGAGGACTATTGCTTGTGTCACATTAGGTTCAGATTTCTACACAAGTCTTCTGCTGACTGTTGTTTTTAATGCAGCAGCTCCCTCAGCAAAGAGTCCGCCTCTGAAAAATACAGAGGAGGCTTCTGAGGACAGGTAAATAAACCACAAGTGACTGTTGGTGTGTGTGTGTGTTTGAGAGAGAAAGACAGACATAGACTGTACTGTAATGTACCTGTCTCTCCTCTGCAGCCAGGCCCAGTCTGGAGTGTTAGGGTGGCTGTCTAATGGGTTCGTTAGTGCGCTGCCGCAGCCTGCTGGCTCACCTCTGATCAGCAGGGCCAACGCTGATGCCAGAGTGAGTTCAACCCACAATAACAACTATATCTCTGGTACAAGAGAGGGAACAAAGCAGGACTCTGCATAAAAAAACGAGATTCCAGTTTCACAGTTGAGTAGATTCTGTCTTGATGATATCAGGGAAAATGACATTCCATCTCAAAGTTTGTGGCTTTTGAACTAAAAGGGCACAAAGTGCACAAACATATCTGATGTGAATTTGCAGAGAATTTATGGAGCTGAATCAACACTTGTTTTGGTATTTTGCCATTTTTTGGAGCTCAAGAAGAGATGTTCCTCTTCATGTTCCTACTTTGCAGCCTCAGACAGAGGTCACAACATATCACCACTATGTTAATTTACCCATGTGAACCCAAAGACGTATGTTTTTCGAGCTGTGGGAGAAATATTAACAAATGTGAGGTTGGAATATTTGCAACAACAGCAACAATTTGTATATAAATCCTTTTCACTCTAAATGTTGTCCTTTTTTTTTTTGCTAACCAGTGCGGAGACGATGGTGAAAGGTAGAATATAACCAAATACATATGTACTTCATACAAAACATGGTATGAAATGTAAACTGTTTGTTGGTCTGCCAGGTCTGGAGTTATGGGCTGGGTCACTCAGGGTCTGACCAAGGTGCTGCCGCAGCCGGATGACAAGTACAGAGAGACCAAACACCCCAATGAGGAACACACCGAGGTACGATCATCTCCCATTCCCTGGAGGAGCTCAGAAACAATCATTCAGAGTTATTCACAGAATAAAAGCATCAACCAAAGCAAAGTAGTTCCATACCGGCACATTCAGCTAATCAGTCACTGTGTGACGTTTGACTGCAGCGACACTGATTTACCAGCTTAAAAATAATCGTGAGTGAGGATTAAGCTTATGAGTCTACGTGGGGTTTATCCAGGTTAAACCCTCCATGAACTTTACTTCTGTTTAAACTGATCTCCTTGTGTGACGGCCATCTTACCTGGAGGCTGCAATTTTATGGAGCTAAATGACGTGAATAACGATTAAACCAATATGAATAATTCATTGTTCTTTGTTGTTTTAGATTTATGATGTAGAAAAAATGCCAGGTATGTTTCTCTAATCTATTTTTCCAATTTATGTTTTTCATTTACTTAGTTTACACTTGTGTTATCAATATGTCGATGGTGTCACTGGTCTGTCTGTGCAGATTATGATCCACTCCCACACATCCCTGTGGTGGAGATGGTGACAGATGATGAAGAGTCTGAGGCGGAAAGTGTGACCTCTCAGTTTCCTCCTGAGTGAGAACAAACCCATTTTCCATCGGATGAGAACCTTTATGTCTTCTGAACGCCCCCCGGTGGTGTCTGCACACTCTGAATCCAAACGTCCTCCTTCTACAGCGTGGTGACCTGGATCAAGCACATGATCCCTCAGCCAGTTCTGCTGCCTGCGGGTGCCGTACCCATAGAACGTCCCAAGTCCTCCCGCTCCTCTTTGGATAAAAGTACATACTCACACTAGCAGAGGTCAACATGCAGTACAGGCTGTGTTTTACAGTATTGTCTTTACTGATGTTCGTGTCTGTCTCTCACTGCAGTTCTGTCTCCACCACCAGAATCTCTCAGTGGAATTTCACTGGACACTGATAGCAAGGCCTCAGGGTACAATTCCATGTTTCTTGTCTTTTTCTTGCCACAAATTAAAATGACAGCCGGAGTTAGGCTGAGTGTTGTCTTAGTCTATTTAAACAGCAGCTCTGCCATCGTCAGCGTATTAAAGCCACATTTAACTGAATCTAAATCTGAAACAGCCTCATATAGTACAACATCAACAGTGTGAGAAGAACCTGAGGCACAGCAGGAGCAGATCTGACATCTAGACAGAAGCAGTTCACATTGTTCCTCATCTGATTCTGCTTAGTGTGGTTGGCTGGTTCGTGTCAGGACTCGGACTGAAGATACCTCAACCTGCCCTTCCCCCCAAAGAAGCTGAGGTAAGTTTGCTCTTCTTCTCTTCATCTTGTCCTGTGTCTTCTCCAGGACACACACTGACAGCAGCATGTAAAACTGCGGTGTCTTTTGCATCTCTGTTCTCAGGGTGTACCTGACATTCTCCAGAAAGGTGAGTTGAAAACCCCCTTTTTTTTTTGAGTGCACAAATGCCACAATTCACAGTTCAGTCAAGTGGATCCGCAGGAACATTAACGTGCACTCACAACGCGTTCGTTTAATCTTTACATTGAAGTGACTTTCAGCTTCAAGTGTTTTTACTTCCATAGAACAAGTATGTTTTCTGTTAAAGCATCCTCTTGTTTTTTCCCCCCTAGTTTTTGAAGAGGTGTTTTGGTGGGACGGTCGGAGCCTAACTCAGAACCTCTTCTCCTTCTGTTTCAGGGGGGAAGGTGCTGCGAGCCCCTTAAACAGCAGGAGGAGACGACTGGGGGCTGCTCTGATTGTCATAGTCAGATTTTTAATACGACACTGAGCAGGTGTTGTTCAACGTGCAGCTCAGGTGGACGGATGCTAGGCAGCTGTAAACTACTACTACTAGAGCGAAACAGATCTATTCAACTCACCTTACTGTACTTAATCCGTATGAATGTACCACAGCTTGGATGCACAGTATTATATTTAACATACTTAGATGTAATTGTGGATGAATCTCTGTGATTTTGCACTAAAGAATTATTTTGCGACTCCACTCCTTACACAAAGGACATATTTTTGCATTCAGGACATATTACTGCTTCTATTTTTGTTTGCATTCATGTCACATCTATTCTCACATCTCCAAAAGGATCAATATGCTCATACAACAAATTGGCCAAACATGAAAACTCAAATGTGGTTCTGTTCAGAGGGTGCACAGTATAAAATCTAGAAATAACTCTCAAAACAAGAAATGGCAGCTATGTGTATGAATTATAGAGAATATCTATATTTATACGAGATATTGACAAGAAGTGTAATTTATTCATTACCACCACAAATCCAATAATGACCACACACAGTTTGTGTGATTTTAGACATCTCTTCTGAGTACTTGATGCGTAATGAGTCCTGCTTTGATCCACTTGATCTGTCTGGACTGTGAAATGTGGCCCCTGTTGTTGTACTGTGTGTTTTTCTACTTTTCTTTGAGCACTTGTACCCTTGGAGAGACAGTAGTAAAACACGGTGACTTACTGGCATGTAACTGCAGTATTAATAAAGGTCAGCTGTGTCATATTATCAATGTGGTGACGTTAATAGTTCGCTGCAGATTGTGTTATTTACATTCTTATTCTCCTCATTGAGATTAAATGTAGAATGTTTTTAGTTCTCAGAACACAAACTGAATGTGTGTAGAAATGACTTATATATAAATTACAAATATCACCGAACTCATAGAAAATGCCATCAGATTATTGACATCATGATAGAATTAGTGTGAATTGATACTTAAACTCATTGACTTGTAATATTTACATAACGTACAAGTAGTAAGAATATGGAGTCAGTCACAATGAAGCTGAGGAATCTTAATGACGTTTAAATCAACAGTATATTATAAATGGAACTGTTGACTCTGTTGGACTGTTGGAGGACCAAAAAGAAGAAGGATATTCACCTTTCCCACCACACTTTTCAGACTGCTTACGTGCTGAATGTCCTCTTCTCATAGCTTCATCCAAATTAAATCCTGACATGGTTTTAGAAGATGTGGAGTCAGACAACGAGGGGCAGCAGAGATGCATGAAAGCTGCAGCATCACCGTTGTCGGCAGCATGTCAGCAGCAGGACAAGACACAACGCACACAGTCTAATTCACTGCCAGTGGCGTCCATACAGTCCCAAAAGTGTGCAGATTCAAACCAAGAACCCACAGAGGCTGCAACTAAGATATGTCAGGAAGATGCTGAAACACAGACAGGTCGCTGGACGCCATTTATTCAAAGCATCAAGAAGGAGGCTGAAGATGTGGCTTTAGCCACCATGGAGGAACGGTAAGGCCATTGAAGGTCATTTGACCGTCCTGCGTCAGTCTTCATTACATTTTGAAATGCATCTTTGTGTGAGTGTAATCAGTTTAAATCAACAGTCCTGACGCAAAGTTAGAGTAAATACTACAATACCGATAATGCTCAGAAACATATACTGCACTGATAACAGTAACAGGTTTGTTATTGTGATGTGATTGTGGCTGTGTCTGGGCTGTTTGTACTGTGTATGTCTACTCTGTGTATGAATGAATTTTACTGAAAACTTGCAATTAAGTTGAACTGTGTCACACATCACCAGAAAAAGTAATTTGTTTTTAGTCAATCTTCACTTATTCCAAGCAAATGTTCACTTTAAAAAAGTAGAAAAATGGGGTGGGGGATTCTTACGTCAAACAAAATTCTGCTTGAAACAAGTGGAAATTAGATATTTTGACTTAGAGAAGACTGAACTTCTTGGTTTAAAACATAAGCATCAGGGGTGTTTCCCCTCAAACAGACTTTTGTTATTTCAGCTTTGATGTCTTATGTAGTCATTTACAATCCTGAGATGAATCCCTGGATCTGATCTAGACAGATAAGTCTCATCATTCTGAACAGGCTTAAGTTTCATTTTAAATTAGTCCAGACCCAGATGACAGGACGTCTCAGTAAGAAGCCATAGAACACTGTTGACATGCCATATACTGTATTTCATTAGTCTGCTGCAGGAACGCATGGAAATGGCTCGGATGGCTGAGGAGGTGGCCAGACACACGGCAGAGATGGCCATTAGACAGATGGCCAGTGAAGGCCAGTCCATCAAGCTTTCACTGGGGAGTCAAGAGCTGCTGGAGGAGGCAGACGTTGAGTAAGATGATGTTTCACTAGAGAGCTGTGTAACAGAGTAAGACATGGAGGTGTGTGTGGGATGTGACACTGTGTTCATGTGAGCAGACTGCCACTGCCACAAGAGGAGTGTGAAGTGGAGCACCATGCAGTCCCAGAGTAGGTCTATACATACTTCATCCTGTCTTTTTACCCTAGTTGTCATCAACAGAGGTGTCTTCTACAAACGCGGCCCTGGTTCACTCAGGAGGAAAACCTCCTGTGCTAACTCTTCTATTTGATGACAGTTTTAATCTGAGACTCTCATGACTGCAGTATTTCAACTGAACCGGACCAATGGTTGAATTCCGGTTCACTGCCTCGTTTGCCTTCATTTGATACACGTATTTACGAGTCTCATTGCAAATCCCGTGGGCTCTTGTTGTGTGAGCTGTGCACGCAAAGCCTTGCCATCACACCATCGTACCATAGCAACTACAGCTTCCCCTGGCAACAGTCAGCCTGCCCCGCTTCATGCAGGCACTCCTCCCTCCCTCTCAGTGGTTGCCGGGGTTACCGTGCAGCTGCTTCTTGTCTTCAAACAGAGCAGAGCAGACAGATGGACATGTGATGGACCATTTTTCAGTTTTTTTCCCCAAAATTTAGAAAATCTCTTCATCTGGTTTTGTACAAAAGTCCTCTCTTCTTCTTGACGCTTCTCACCGGCAGAACACAAACACTGATAGAGAAAGTGAGTATGTGTTTATGTAACAGACCGATTTGACCTGTTATGACACGATCTGTGGTCATCTATAGCTGCGACATGACTGAATCTTGCAGGTAAATGTTCTAATGCAGCTGCTAAAGCTATTTACAGGCTTTCTTTGTTAGTGTGACTCTATTTGATTAATCTGAATGTTACTGTGTCCTCTTTGGCCATAGTTCACCTCATATGTAATACATCTGATCCTCCAGATATATTTTTCATACCTACCAGGACGTAACATGAATTCACAGGGGTGGAAAGACACATTCCACACATCACATACAGCTGAATGAGTTGAAATGGATGAGTAGGTCAAACAGTACAGCAAAGGTGTAAGACAGTCGGAACTGTAAAAGCATGAAAAGTCCATCCTTTTAACTACGAAAACAACCTGCTGTCAATAAGTGGAAAAGGTCTGCATGGTCCTGTCAATTTAAAACAGCGCATCAGTGACAACAATGAAAGAGACAAATACTTTATACAAATACTTTATACGACAGTTGACATACAAACCATTTTCTCTTCTCATCAGCAGAAAGGAGGACAGTCTTGCTCAGGGGGAGCAGAAGGAGGAGATTGAGGAAGGAGCAGTCAATGAACCAGGTGACATATACGATCCAGACATCCAACAGATTTATTTTGTCCATGTTCACCACTGTATGTCTAGAACAATATGAACACACAGGTTGGCGAAGGCTCAGAAATGTACAGTCAGTACATATCATTTTACAGTAGATAAATGTACATTATGTTTCTGTAATAGAGTATTTTAATATTTGAACCCCATGCCAACAGAAATACAGAATCTGGAGCCACAGGAGGAGGCTGAGCCCCACCGAGGATCCCCCTCTCCACCTCCCAGTCCTGAACCAGTGAAGACCTCCGAGCCTGAGACAGTCGCTGAACAACCAGAGAGCCAAGAGGCTGAACTGAAGGCCGAGCCCATAACCCAGCAGCCGCAGAAAGCAGACGAACCAGGGCCTGGCGCAAACACTGACAACACTAATCGAAAGGTGGCGCATCGTATTCCAGTTAGAATTCCTGTCACAGTTTGTAGGCTTCTCCCCCAAACCTTCATTTGTTACATGACACCAACTACTATCCGTTCATAGTGCAACCCAATTTTCTTTTCTTTTGTGGCGTTTGTAGGAGGAGGAGGATGCAGCTGGGACGGAGTGTGGTGGTACGTGTTTCTCAGTTTGGTTGTTTTCGTTAAAACTATGAAAATGATGTTTGTGCGTGTGTAAGTTGGTTTGAGCTGGTGTGTTCATGTTCAGTTGACTTCACTCAGTCCTGTGGCTTTACAAAGACAACGTTTAGTTTTATTTCTGACATTTTCATTCCTGTCATCCAACTCAAGTCTGCCAAGGTTTTTTTAATCGTGTTTGATTACCACCTGCGGCCGTCTCCCAGCCTGCTCACATTCTGCCTGATATCCACTCTCTCCTCTGTAGCTCCAGTGAGCTGTGATGCATTTAAGAGCTGCCTGATGCGCATTCCTCACACCTCAGAGTGCCTCGGCAACATCAACGCATTCTTCAAAGAGAACGGCATCTCCCCTCCCAAGATACCCTCCATGCCGAAACTCCCCACCCAGCTCTCTGACGTGACCAAGTACCTCCCTTCCCTGCCACCTGAACTGCGACAGGAGTTCTCTCAAATCAGACTCACACAAGTTCCTCGTAATATCGCCCAGACTCTGACTGCTCTTCTGCCCTCAGGCACTGAGGGCTCAGTCAGCCCGAGTCTGTCCGGTGTCTCTCAGAGCTTTTCAGACATCCCGCAGAAACTCTCCCAGTTTCCCAGTCGAACACAGCAGTACTTCCTCAACGTCCGCAACCGCCTCAACAGCCTGATGCCCCAAGATGCCTAAGAAACAACAACAGCAAAAACAACAGCAAGACAGGAACCAACCAGACTTAGAACTCAACCATCTCATCCGACATTCCCCTCTTCCTGCCACACAACATCCTCGTCTCCATTCCCGCTCCCCGTCTCCATCCTCCCCCAATGGCAGCACCCTGGAGTTGCCCAATGTTCCAACCTACCCCCGCCTGCCACCAATAGTCAGCCCTCCATCGAAGCAGCTCAGCTCCCCATCCCGCCAGCTTTCAGGACTTACTAACCCGGCGTTCTTCATCGAAGATGACTCTGACATTTCAGCAGTAAGATGTGCAGGTGAATCTGTGGCTGTGGAGAGTTTATGTAACCAGCCCCTTTGGTACATAGCTGAACTCAATCAAATTTAAATCTAAACAGCTGACTGGCTTTATATGTATCTGTTATAACAATAAGAGCATCATCATACAAAAAACAAAGTCCAGGCACTCAGGTCGGATGTATTTGATGGGCAAGTGTCATTAAAAACACCAACACATGTCGGCTGGAGTGAATGGACTTTGATTTTGTTATTATGGCATTGTGCATGAGCACAGGTGGTTTGAGGGACACCAGCATTGCTCTTGTCATCCTTTTCTTCTGCAAATAAGAGAAATGTACAGTCAGCTGAGTTCAGACGTCACAAACAGTGAGTTCAGGTTATGGACTGTGGTGGCTGTATTGTGTTGTGTTTTAAATCTAGTCAACATGTCGTCGATATGTTGAGAGTACATTACTTTTTTCAGTGATCACTTTTAATAAGACGTTTGACCTTTTGAAAAGAACCCATCCACTATGTGCAGGAGGAATGTTAACACATTGTGTGTTCCAGTGTACCATGAGTCAGACAAACCAGACTGAATAGTTTGCCAGATGAGTAACCCAGTCCTCTCAGCCTGCACTCTGTTGCATGGCCTAATTCCGAGCTGGATCCTCTTGCATTAGCCCAGTATAGGTCCTTATAAATCTTCTTCCCTGTTACATTGTCCTGAGTGGCCTCTTATTGTGTCTGTGACGTACATGGCGCATACTCACTGTCAGATCCTGTCAATCCAATGATCCTGTATGAGACAGTATGTACGAGAGCCATCAACAAATTATTTGTTTGTAATCCAACACAGAAAACTCAAGACTCAGCCTCCGCCCAGCTGTCAACGTAGAGGATGTGGACTCGGACCACCTGAGAGCAGGCGGGGGAGGACAGCGAGACGGACAGGAACTCCTCAACCCCCAAGACCCCACACTAACAACCCTTACTGTCCCTGTGACCCCGACAGGAGGTCGGCAGGGGTGAGCATTGGCTTTCCTTATGTGTAAAATGGAATTTGTATGCTGATACATCACACGGCACATTTAAAAAGGGTTTATGTATCTCACGTACTGAAACATTTCAAATGTTTTTCCCCTCTCCACTCATGCATTGCACCAGCAGTAAAGGAGATAAAGAGTAAGGATACTTCCTGCATGGATTGTTTGACTTGAAATTAGAAATATACATTTGCGTCGCTTATGTGTATTAATGGCATATAAATCACATAAACTGAATGGGCCAGCTTTTCTGTTCTCTGAAAGTGAAGCGTTTCGACCCAACCTAAACGATCTGTCACTGACCTTTGCTATTATTAAGTATTTGCTCATTAAATAAAGCCGTGTTTGACGTCTGTCATGGATTTAATGGGTCAGAATCAATCATTTTGGGGAGAAATGCTTCACAGTGCTCCTCCTGCTTGTTGTGTAAGAGGGCCTTTACCGCCCTCTGCTGTCTTCTGTCTTATGGACATGCGGCATGTTCAGTGTCTGTGGAAGCAGTGTTCTGCTGTGTCCTGCAGAAACCCTGGGTATTTAACAGCTGAATCTGAGATATTTTTCAAAGAAATAATGAAGTTTTCATTGCGCAGCACGTGTTTTTCTGCAGAATACATCATTCATTGTTATAAAAGATGTTGTGTTGTGTTTGATGTCATGTGCTTTGTGATTGTGATGGTGCACTAGAGTGTGAAGGACTTTGTTCACCTTTGCATGAAGCTTGTGTGCTTTTGTACGGATGCTGGCATAACGTAGTGGAAGAAAATAAACAGATGCATCACAAACGTGCACGTGCATCATCTGTGTGTTACGTCAAGGTGATTTATCCTCCCTGGTCCTTTTTAACACATTCTTCCTCTGACGCATCCACACACACCCTCCCCCTCTCTCCCTGTGGCCCCATCCCTCTCCCTCTCTCTCTCTCTCAAACACACTGTTGATACTGTGATGGGATCATCAATAGTGGAGGGAATCGGGGAACTATCTGGACAAAAATGTAAGATAAACAACCATCACTGAATGTGTGAATGTTCTGGTATTCATCTGCCTGTTCGTCCCCTCACTGAGCCTCCAGGTTGATGCTTTCACCGTCATTATTCATTAACATGTTCACTGGCATGTTCCTGTCTTCTTCATTCACTCGTTCACATTTTTCCTCGTCCATCTTACATCCCTTTGCATGAATAGGCAATAAGTTTCATACTCAGCAACAAATAAACCTAATCATGAGACTAACACAGAACTGTCTTGAACCTGTGATGTTGCTCTGCCTGATTTCACAGTAGGAGGCTGCGTTCTCAAAGTGAGGATGATGACGATGAAGCAAGCATCCCTGTTCGGGCCTGGCCCAGTCAATCCAGCCTCCACAGCACAGATGATTTGTGAGTGCTGTACACACACACACACATACACACACACACACACACACACACACACACCTCAAATGATATGCGTCCACAATGATGGTGTCCTTTAATTACAAGTTTGAAAGAGCGTCCGGCATCTTCAGCCAGTCAGACCAGCACTGTGGTCAACGAGCGTCTTCAAGAGCTCGTCAGGATGTTCAAAGAGAGAACGGAGAGGGCGAAGGAGAAACTCATGGATCCTGACAGCTCAGATGAAGACAGTATCATCCCCTGTGAGTGACAGTCTCTCTTCAGTTATGTACAATCAGATTCAAGGATCCAAAGTCGTTATTGTCATGAGCACAGAGAGAGACAAGTTTCCTGTTCAATGAAATTCTTACTTTGCTGCCAACAATGAATGCCAGTGAAAGAGAATACTAATAGTACTACTACTACTGCTACTATTACTACCACTACTACTACTAATGTACAAAATAGTATAAATAATAATTGCACAAATAGTACAAAAATAGAAAAACACAGTAGTACTGAAGTATGAGATAGGACTCTCTATATAATATATATCCGTATCCATTTTTATATCTAAATATATATATATAAATGGAAATGGAAATGTCTACTCAGTAAAGTCACACCTCTTCTTAGTTTTTCTCCAGGTTTCCACTTTATCTTTCTATTCTCCTCACATCCCTGAGACATTCAACTGATGTGTGTACTACTTCTCCACATACATTCATTTCCCTGCTGCTACATTAATGTGAGTAGGTGAGAAAGTAGAAAATGCTGTTGTTCAATACCAGCAACACCGGTGTTATAATACAGGTAAAAGGTAACAGCCCTCTCATGAAAATGTGACATTGTGTAAGTGTAGAGAATTAGCTAACACACAGAAACATTCATCAATAAACTCCTGTCTTCTTCTTTTGCATCTTTTAGTCCTTAGACCCTAATTAAAAACACATAGTGCGTTTGTGTGAGTCTGCTTTGAATGTTTCTGGAACAAGGTCTGACACTCTTTGTGCATCAGCTCCTCCTCAGGCGCCGGCCCAGCAACCTGCTCCTGCTGCTCCGCCCTCGGATGTGGGAAAAGAGGAGGTATTAGCGGGCCCATCAGGAGGGGGAGGGAGTGTGGCAGAGGAGAAGTCTGGCCACTGCTGCAAGGTGAAAACTCCTCGATGGATACGAGCCTGTATGCACTACCGCTTCCCCGCCAGCATCGACCCTTTCACCAGTGAGAGCCCAGCTGATTATGACCCATAGTGCTGTGCTGTGCAGTGGATCCTTCTTCATTCCAGCGAACTGGAACTTAATCTCATCTGGCACAGCTGGATGAAGAAGAATCTGCTGTACAATCCTGTTTCCATTTAGACACCTGTTGCCTACACCTTTTGTCGTTTGTTTGTGCCCACGACTCCTCCACTGTCTGTTCTTACAAACGCATATATTACAGATTCATTCTGCTCTCACAGAACAGTCTGTGACCGTTGGTTCACTGACCTTCCTCCTCGACACCCGTCTCTCTCGCCACAGACCTAATGTACGTGCTGTGGATGTTTTTGGTCTCTTTGGCGTGGAACTGGAATGCGTGGTTCATCCCAGTGCGCTGGGCGTTTCCTTATCAGACTCCAGACAATATCTACTACTGGCTGCTGACCGATTACCTCTGTGACCTTATTTACATCCTGGACATCACCATCTTCCAGCCGCGCCTGCAGTTTATCCGTGGGGGGGACATAGTAGTGAGTAGGACACTTTACATTGTTCCAAGATGATGGAATTGTATCCTATCTGAACTGTGAATATGAAATCATCAACCTGCTGGTTTTCTGATAAAAAGCAGTTTCACGTCACTGTATAAATTGGATAGCTCTTCAATCAGCGTCAATATGGTTTTGATTCAGATAAATTAAACGTATTATTTGTCCTCCGGCATACAATATTCTTTGTTCTTGTTGTGTTCATTACAGTGTAACAAAAAAGAGATGAGAGAGAATTACATGAAAGCCAAACGTTTCAAGGTGAGTTCAGTGATTTTAGTGACATTGTGTCTGCAATTCACAAGATAATTGTGGAATGATTCATGAACAAATCCATGAATCAGAGTGACTATTTACCGTCATAATACCGTCTCAGTTTGATGTCGCCAGTCTGGTTCCTTTGGAGCTCTTCTACTTCAAAACTGGCATCAACCCTCTTCTCCGCTTACCGAGGTTACTGAAGGTGGCATCACATTTACTCACATATGAATAATGGTTCCAAATTTAGAGTCTGAATGCAAAAACTGTGTTTTCTGTCAACAACTTCACAGATCAACTCTTTCTTTGAGTTCAATGAGCGTTTGGAAGCCATCTTAACCAAAGCCTACGTCTACAGGTGAGTTGTTCCGCTCTCATTATGAACAGATTCAATGCTGACATTTTGATTGTCCTCACTGCGTCTGGAACATGCAGTGAACAATTTATGGAGAAATGGTCTGCCTCTGTGTGTCAGGGTGATCCGTACCACCACCTATCTTCTTTACTGTCTCCACTGTAACGCCTGTCTGTACTACTGGGGCTCTGCCTACAAAGGACTGGGGTCCACCAAGTGGGTGTACAATGGCCAGGGCAACAGGTTGGTGAGAGAAAAACACACTCAGGATAGCACTGTCATCTCATAGCAGAAGGTCCCTGGAGTTTGCATTGTTCTCCCCGTGTCTGTGTGGGTTTTCTCTGGGTTCTCCGGCTTCCTCCAAAAGCATGCTGAGGTGAATTGGTCACTCTAGATTGCCCCTAGTGGTGAATGTGTGTGTCAGTGGTTGTCTGTCTTTCATGTGTCCCTGCTGAGATGGTGACTCGTCCGCGTTGTACCCTGCTGTGTGCCCGTTGACAGCTGGGATCGGCTCCAGCACGACAGCGACCTGAAACCAGAGCCAGCGGGAGAAGATGATTGAATGAATGACTGATGAAACGAATGAATCTGAGGACCAATGCACACTGTGCTTCTCTTCCTCAGTTACATTCGTTGTTACTATTTTGCTGTGAAGACCTTGATCACCATCGGGGGGCTGCCAGATCCCACCACCCTGTTTGAGATTGTCTTCCAACTCATCAACTATTTTGTTGGAGTCTTTGCCTTTTCCATTATGATCGGACAGGTGGGTGTGGAAATAGAATGGACATATTCTGTCTTTGTGTGACAACTAAATTCAGATGCATGGAGATTACTACTTACTTACATTCCATCTTTTGCCTCTCAGATGCGTGATGTGGTCGGTGCAGCCACGGCAGGTCAGACCTACTACCGCACCTGTATGGACAACACTATTAAATACATGTCTTCATATCGCATCCCCAAAGATGTCCAGAACCGTGTCAAAACTTGGTACAACTACACCTGGCAATCACAAGGCATGCTGGGTAAGTTACTTTAGGAGAACAACCTTGAATCTAAAGCAACATGAAAGGACTGTGTTTCTGAACTGGATAATTATTTGGTCGATATTTCATTGAAATAGGCCGGAAACAGTCAAACCAAGATGTCATTACACACATTTGCCTCAAAATCAAAGTCTTGGAGACAGGACGATCTGTTAGACCCACAACAGCCATGAGACTTGTCTGTGGATCGATTGACAGGTCGAGTAGCAGCAGGAACTCGTTGCTAAACTGTCAAAATAAGACAAGCCTGAACCATTAAACTAGGTGAATTTAATAAAACAAGAAACAGACTGTAATACAAATGCTATCTCTAACATTTCACCAGCAGAGTACATGTGTACATCTGTACTGTATGTCAAAGCGTATGTCTCCCTGCCCACGTTCCAGATGAGCAGGAGCTGTTGAATCAGCTGCCAGATAAGATGCGTCTGGACATTGCTATAGATGTCAACTACTCCATTGTCAGCAAAGTTCCTCTTTTTCAGGTAGGACTTTGTTCTAAAACGTTATGAAACAATATGTAATTTATTGATTGATTGATCACTGATGATGGTCAGACACTGTTCAGTAACAAACACGAATAAACACTTTCCTTGTGCTCTCATGTTGTCAGGGCTGTGACAGACAGATGATCTTCGACATGCTAAAAAGTCTGCGTTCTGTCGTCTATCTGCCAGGGGACTACGTCTGCAAAAAGGTTAATCTTTGCTTCCCTGTGTTTTGTTTGTGAGAACAGCTGGAGGTAGAAAGTGTGTCCAACACTTTCCAACACTAGTGTGTGTGTCCAACTGATCGTGTTCATCGTTTTTCCTGCTCAGGGTGAGGTTGGTCGGGAAATGTACATCATCAAGGCCGGGGAGGTGCAGGTGGTTGGAGGACCAGATGGAAAGACAGTTTTCGTCACTCTCAGAGCAGGTTCAGTCTTTGGAGAGATCAGGTGCCGACATATTTGAATGCTGACTGAAATAAATGACTCAAATTGTATTTATTTTTCAACTAAATCTAATATCTGATCAACAGTTTACTTGCAGTAGGCGGGGGCAACAGGCGCACAGCGAATGTGGTTGCTCATGGCTTTGCCAATCTCTTCATTCTGGACAAGAAAGACTTGAATGAGATCCTGGTCCACTACCCTGAATCCAAGAAACTACTTCGCAAGAAAGCCAGGTTAATCATGGATGTCAGAATAAATGACAAAAAACGGGACAAGAAAAGAAATACTCTGACTGATCATGGGTTCTGATTATGATGAAGGTACTTTTGTCTCTAGAAAGATGCTAACGAAGGGGAAAAAAAGTGAGCCCAAAGAGGAGCCTAGAGAACCTCCGCAGGTTCATACGACCACTGTGAGGCCAGAAACCCCCAAGCTGCTGAGAGCTGCTCTGGAGATGACCGAGAGATCCTCTGGACTGAAAGGAGCCCTGGCTAAGGTCAGAGAGAAGAGCAACAAGTCCAGTGTCTCACTGCAGGTAAACATGAGCACATGAGAAACCAGAGGAGAATGCAACAAGAACACAAGAACAATGCACTCACACACACGTTTCCAAAACGATCCAAACGTTCTCTTTTCTTTCAGGCTTCCATCTCGTCCTCACTGCCTCCTCCATCTTCTGTCTCCATCAGTATGCCTGACAGAGACATGGCCACACCAACATCCATCTCCACCCCATCTGCATTTCTCTCTGCCTCTCGTTGCAGCAACATCACCTCTGAGATGACTCAGTCTGAATCCCAGTGGCACCGTGACACGGAGGAGACACTCAGCAGAGATGAAACAAAGAAGGGCGCCTGTGAGAGCAAAGCGGGTGGGAAGAGGAAAGAAAAGAAGTTGTGATAATTCTTCTAAGGACAAACGAAGATCAAAATGGGATGTAAGAAGAGGGATGTGAGGATGATTTGTGCGGTAAATCAAACTCCTCAGGACAGAGGAGAAAGAAGAATATGAAGATGAAGACCTGATTGACTGGATGTCTGAGAGGGAGAAATAATCAAAGATGAGTAAAGACAAACTCAGCGGAGGAAAACTCAAACTCACAGAAGATTTGAATGAAGCACTGAATGTAGAAGAAAACGTGTCTCAACTTGCGTACTCAGGCTAGTACCTCTGTTTTACTTCACAGGCTTCAACTCTGGGATGTTTGTCTTAGTAATCCTTAGCTGCTTATTAGTTTGATATTAGATATAAGTGACAGACGCTTTGAAGGGATGAGCGACAAAAAAAGTCAAGAACAACTTACATTTTTTCCTCATCAGCTTATCTGATGTAGAAGGAATCATTCATCATCACTGAGTTTGCAGTTTTCCTAAGAAGAAAGTATTCTGCAGGAGAGGGTGCAGTATTTTCTGCAAAATAGTACTTCTTGTCTTTCTGCAAAATGTTTTTGCTGTTGTTGAATACTAAATGTTTACAGATTCTTTTGTACACTTGAAAGTACGAACTTGCCTTAAAATCATCACTAATGATTTTGTGCTGTGTTTGTGTGAGTAGCCCTGCTGATACTTTTACCAGGCTGTCTGAGAATCGATGTACTTACTGTACTAGCATGTGACAATGTTTGTGTTTGGTCTTTTCAAATATAATAACATTTATTTAACACATATCTGAATTCTAGATAACCTTTACGTGTCACACGTTTAAGAATGTAGCCATGAATACATCATACCATTCCTGTTTGTGTTTGCTTTTGTTTGTTTTGTACAATATTGTAAATATGTTTGTTTGAGATTTAGAATAAATACATTTTCTCAGTAATAAAGTCAAATGCTGTGATTGTGTTCTTACCTTCATAATGTGAGAACTGCTCAGCTTGAGATGCTTTGATTATTGATCAATCTCAAATTAGTGTTTCTTTTCAGAAATCTCATTTAGTGAAACTAATCAAATAAGGGAAATCAGTGGAAAGTAAGGAAGCAAAGAGCTTCAAGACCCAGCAGCGTAAAATCACATGGCTGTTTTTAATATATACCTTCATATCGTTTTTGCATGTCAGTGTCTGTACTCTGTTTGGATTCTGTGGAAAATGTACATGTTCCGGGAAGTAAATTGGAAAAACAGTTGAAGGATGAAGTTGAATTTTGAGGCATCTATTTCATGTTATAATCACAGGACTCATTCACTAGAGATGTGATGTTTTTGAATGAGTTGAATCTTCTGAGACGCTCTTTTAAATGAACAATGAGAAATGAGTCGCAGTTGTGTTTGTGAGACATTAGAAAGAGTTTGATGTCACTGCACAACTACTGTACACGTGGTGTGTTCACTTGAACTACAGCTACTAACACTACTACAACAGTCTTGTGTCCTTCCAGTATGATGTATTGTTTGGGGGTGGGACGACAACAACAACAACAACAAGGAACAAAACATTGTGACTTATTCTATCCAAAACATTCTTGATGAAAAGTTTCTGATGTTGCTTAGGTTTATTCTAGTTTTTGTTTATATTTGCTGCTGTTTTCTTAGAAAAAAAATAGTGAAAACTGTGAACTCACTGTCAAAGCATCCACAGCCGATATGAGGTCACCCTGTGGTATGTTTACAATGAAAACACAAGCCAAAAGAAATGAGAACTTCAGAATAATTCCCACGAGTAGAGTACATCGTATATTAGTAGGAAATGTAGCTCAAGTTTGAATTATTCTGATCCAATTGGTACCTTATAAGTTCAGTGGTCATTTCCTCTGGCTCGTTGTCATATTCATGTATTTAGTAGTACTCTGAGTAGTACACTTTAACAGTCCTCTGAAGGGCTCTTTAAAAGGAACAGCTCCTCCCCGCCCCGCCCCTCTTGGCCGTCAGCTGATCAAACTTTAGCTCGAGGAGACCAGAGATCCTGGATGTTGAAGAAGACTGCTGCAGGTTACTTTTACAACTATATACCTCGATCATTGAAGCGAAAGCTAGACAGTTTTCTTCCCACGCTACATATATTGGATCACCCGTTACGACTTGTCTCCGTCCTGTACCATAGACCAGCAGGAACAGTACTGACTTGGCGCCTAACCCGAGGTCCTGGTTTCCTGCAGTATTGCCTCCGTCGTATTTTAACCAGATAAAATCAATCAGTTAAAGCTGCAAACGCGTCAAACTGAAGGAAACCTGCTCGATTCACCCACGGTCCCATCATCCACCGGACGACGCCATCGTTTTCTCGTATTGGCGCTGCTGGGAGTGCGCCATCTTTTGCTATTTAACATCTTTGGAGAGACTGCCGACGGAAACGCCATAGGAACAGCTGTGAACTGTGCAAAGTAGCTTAGTTACATGGCACTCGACAGCATGTCGTCACTGGCCTTCACCGATGTCACATTGATTATTGTATCGATAAATTAATAGAGAGCCATGAGGCGACTAATCCCGCTAGCTAGTAGCGTACTTGTCAATGCTGGGGGTAGTTAGCCAGAGCGGTTAGCTAGTGGGAGCTAGCTACTTCACCGGGGATGGTGTGGTGTGTTCTGGAGACCAGCTGAGATGGAAAACAGTCATGGGGAGGAATCCTGGACAATACCCGAGCTGCCTCTTGAGGTGAGAGAGTTTGTTGTCACAGTGTCATGGCTCCCTGCTCCTGTCAAAGGACGTTGTGGCAGAAGTCAGCGAAACCAGCTCTTAAAATGACTTAACACAAAGCTCAAAACCTATTTTATACTTTTATTTTTACAAGCTCACGCCTTCATCTCCGCAATACTGTTTAACTTGTTTTAATCAATGAGTTCTTTCATCCTTCTTTTTCTACCTTTTAATCATTTCTGTCGCCTTAATATGTTTTAATATCTTTTAATAATTTTGTTGTTAAAACACTAAGCTGCATGTTTGTTTGAAAGGAGCTCTACAAATAGTTTATTATTGTTATTATTATTTTTATTCAGTCTTCCGCTCATGTTACGAAGTGGCAGTAACATTGATATCATTTGTGCCATTCTTTCCTTGCTCGCTGCAGATCGTCATTTACATCCTGAGCTTCCTTCATGCTTCAGACAGGAAGGAAGCCTCCCTCGTCTGCCGGAGCTGGTACATCGCCAGCCAGGACATGTGTTTTCAGGTTTACTAGAGTCTCTTAAACCCAGTGAAGGACGTCCATGTCCTTGTGACCTGAACGGCAAACAGAACCCCTGGTTTGTTTTTCTTGGTGTAGAAGAACGTCACCTTCAGTTTCCCGGCCTCAGCCTCCTCCCTGGAGCTGGTCAGGAGTCTGGGCAGGAGGTCCCGCTGCAGTCTGATCATCAGCCAGCTGGATGGGTTCAGTATGTCCAGGTCACTGCTGCTGGAGGTTTGTCCTGCGTGTAGCATCACCACACACCAAAAACCTTTCCACATTTTCTAAGGACTCACAGATGCAGAAATGGATGGGTGCACTAGGGGATACTGGACAATTATCAGTGTTGGATTATTGCTGTCATGGGAGCGTCCTATTGACGTCATTGTGATTTTAATAAGTGGTTTATTTTTATTGCCAATGCTCATGTGAGTGTTTGATGTTGAGATAATTCCCTGTCTTGGGGACATTATGAGAAACCTTGAGCAGAAACACAGGGTTTAGATATTCAGCTCCACACAGACCAAAGAAGATTCAAGAGACATTTGTTACACTGACATGACATTTGCATTTTTACTTCCTGTCTAGCATGTTGTATTCCAAAGTTCAAAGTCGTTGCAGATCTATTGACGCTGAACAAACGCAGGCACAAGTGAATGAGTGAACTATTGTGTGTCTTAGTGTGTTAAGACGTATTCACTGAACTCTGTGTGTTTCTATGGTGGTTCTCCTGTTGTTTTCCCTGTTCATCGTCCTCTGTCTGTGTCCCTCTCCCCCTCAGGTGGGTCTTTGTCTCGGCCCGAAGTTGGAGGGCTTGGCCCTGCCTTCTAGCAGTATAACAGAAGCCACTCTGCTGAACCTCCTACCTCGCCTGACCTCCCTCCGCAGGCTTGACCTCCGAGGTCTGGACAGCCTCTTCATGTCTGGAGCATTCCTGTCTAGGGAGGAGCACCGGCAGCAGGTAGATGGATGTAACTCCTAAACCTCAGCGTCATGTCCACCCTGAAATCCCCTTCCTTTCACCCTTTAGTCAAGAGGTAGATTCATTGCAACATTTCTGCTTATTTTTGTGACTCCAAAAGAATAACCAGTGATGATATATTGTGACCCTACAGACCCTACATGGCTGTTACCTCCAATTTGATTCAAATGTGTGTAGTTTCAGTGTCTTATGCATGTGTTTGTTCGTATCACTGGACAAACGTGCAGCTCTCCGTCTTCTCTTCACTGTTTGAGTCCGGACCTGATGTCTGTTAACTTGACACCGGTGAACTGTTGTCATATGAGTCACCGATCATGTTAACTCTTGTCATGTGATTGTGTTGTGACCTGCCACACTTCTTCCTATTAGAGTGTTGACAGGCGTTTGAGCTGGAACTGAGTAGAATTTTGAAGTAAAGTGGACAGTTAATTGTCAGTAACTCCAGGATGAACACCTCAGCCTGCGATGATCACATTCTCCATCTCTACACTCTCTACCTAGGTCAAGTCAGCTCTGTCTGGTCTGGAGGAGCTGGATCTCTCTGACCTGCGCTATCTCTCTGACCTCACCTTTAACCGGCTGACCGGCTGCACACCGCGCCTCTGCCGCCTCTCGCTGGCTGGCTGCCACATCGCGTTTGAGTTCGACCCGTACAGAGGCTGCCCGGTGGGTGCCGTAGAGGACTCGTCAGCGTTGCTGTCACTGAGGAACCTAAGGAGGTTGCTCACTGAGCAGAAATCCACTCTTGTTGATCTGGATCTCAGCAGAACCTCCATCACCCCTGAGTCACTGCGCACGATTGCACAGGTCAGGAAACCTAAAATCTGGATTTTTTAAGTGTGTTTAAGCCAACATTGGGTCCTGTTGGTATCAGGCGGTCTGAACTGAGCTTCAGGTGGCTAAAACAAAAGCACAGCAGGATGGGGATGTAGCCTTATTACCCAGATTGTCTGATCCTCTGCACCTCTACATCCACATTGTGGCTGTAGGCGGTAGTAGTATTCAAAAATTGAGCGGGAGCTTAAAAACACCGTCCGGCAAAGGGCTCTAGAACATTCTGTCAAGTCCGTCTCTGTTGTCTCTGTTGCAGGTTCCGGGGTTGGTCTTACAGAGGCTGTGTCTCCACGGATGTAAGGAGCTGACAGACTACTCAGTGGAGGCTTTGGTCAAACATCAGCCCAGCCTGCAGAGACTGGACCTCAGTGGCTGCACTGAGCTGACCAGCAGGGCTGTAGTAGCGATAGCACACGGCTTGAAGTCTCTGACGCACCTCTCGTTGTGTCGTGACTGGAGGATCGCTAAAACAGGTGTCGTATGTGCACATGAGAGACACTTTCATTGTATATTGAAGAACTTGGGAGTGGTGCTCCTGATCACTTCAAATCACTAATAAACTAAAAAACACTGTTTGCATAAGCACACTGTACATCACAGGACGTTATATACATACACTAAAGGGTACAAATATTAAAAGCAAAACTAAACTAAATATTGAGGTAAAGTGATTAAAAACTGAAGTGAGGTGACAGAGTACAACATGAGGTTATAATGTTATTTTACTTTCATATAGTACTTAAATAGAACATTTTAAATATGGTGAGAGTCCCAAACAGGTCAGGACTCTCATGATGTCTTGTGTCCAGCAGCCTAAGCAGCAGGTGATGGAAGAGTACATTTGATGACAAACAGAAAAGCTGCTGCTACACAATGTTCATGAAACAACAGTCGACTGACCAGTTCAGGTTAGGTTTGGTCAGTTTGTGGAATACGTAGGAGGAGTTCCACCAGGTTCCTTATTGTCCACAGGCGTCGCTGACCTGCTGACTGTGTCGTCCCTGAGCAGTCTGGATTTGTCTGAATGTCTGCACATCAGTGGAACAGAGATCGTGAACGGCCTGACCGGTGCCAGCAGTGAAAGAGCTCAGCTGGAGACGCTGAACCTGAGGAGCTGCACTTACATTCAGGTGGGGTGTCCGTGTCCGTGTCCGTGTCCGTGTCCGTACATACTCAGACATTAGTTCTCTCCCCCGGAATGATCTTTCTTTTTTGTCGTAAGCCCTCTTTTGGACGTTCTCGCAGCTTCTTCTCATCACTTCATCTTCTCAGAACTTGTTTTCTCACGTGACGTCCGAGAACGTCACGTGCACTCCAGTGGGAGGGGCCCTGTGGGGACTTCCCAGGAGTTCTGCACTTTAGTTTCTTGCTACGTATGAGGTGTCCTGACCAGAACCAACACATGTCTCAAGTTGCTTCTCCCTCCTCTCTCGTAGGACATGGCGGTTTTCTCCCTCACGCAGCTTCTAGGCGACTCACTCCAGGAACTTGACCTGACCTCGTGCGTAAATGTGACGGATCTCTCCGTGTGCGCCATCGCCACCTACCTGCAGAGGCTGGTCGTTCTCCGACTTGGCTGGTGTAAAGAAGTCACAGACTGGGGGCTGCTGGGGATGGTTGAAACCACCACGTGTGAGCCTGACAGAGAGAGGGTGAGGTGGTGCCAGTGTATCCTGTGAACATGTCAAAGCTCTGTTATGAATGTACCATCTCCACAGGGGGACAAGGGCCCCAGGTTCACCCGCACCTTTGGCAACATGGGCTTCTTCAAGCCTCCTCGTCTGCCTTTTGAGGAGCGGCCCAAGCTGGTGACGCAGCATGACCTGGAGCAGTTCAAACAGCAGGCAG
Organism: Aeoliscus strigatus; assembly: GCA_901007665.1. Taxonomy (NCBI): domain Eukaryota; kingdom Metazoa; phylum Chordata; class Actinopteri; order Syngnathiformes; family Centriscidae; genus Aeoliscus; species Aeoliscus strigatus. The sequence continues at coordinate 67,641 of CAAKHB010003474.1, forward strand.
GAGCTTCACTTTTAGCCCTCAGCCGGCTGCAGGAGCTGGACCTGTCTGCCTGCTGCAAACTGACTGACAGCAGCATCACACAGGTGGGAGGGACGTGGGGCCCGTTCCTCAAAGAAGGTTTAGTAAAAACCCTGAGTTTGTCCACCTTAATGAGAAAAACTAGGGACTTTTCTGTATTTCACAGTGACAGAAGTCAAACATTTGACCCTCTGGAGACGTTTGGTTTGATTTCTATCAGTTTACATGAAAATACAACTGAAAATCAGCACTTTTCCTTCCTTTCAGGATGACCAGACTCTGGATTTGTACTAAACCTGCTTTCTAGAACGGGCCCCTGGCAGCAAAGTGTCTGGGGCTGTGACTTTATACTGCTTCCTCTCTTCACAGGTGCTTCGCTACCCAGATCTCCAACGCCTGTCTCTCTCCATGCTGCCAGAGATCACTGATGCCAGTTTGTTGTCGGTTGCCTGGCACTGCCGCAGCCTCACCAGCCTGGCACTCAGCGGTTGCGCACAGATTAGTGACCATGGGATGGCGCAGGCTGCACCGTACCTCCACCGGCTGCAGCACCTCTACCTGTCCTGCTGCGATAATATCACTGACAGGTGAGCAGCACACACTGTGTGTGAGAGAGAGAGAGAGAGAGAGAGAGAGCTTATTTTAGGGATGTCAAGATGAATCGCATTTACAGTATGATTAATGGTGATTATGAAAGTCGGTGGGTCAATTTTAAGGATTTTAATAATCAAGGCATCTCTCAAGACTGTGATCACCTGTATGTCGTCTCCTTAATGTGAGAACCACTTCACAGCTGAAAATGGCAGAGTGAGGCAGTTTGCCCCCTTTGTTTCCACATGTTAAGTATGGGGCCATATATGCTACACGAAAAATAACAGGATGTTCTGATGAATGCGGACGTCCCATCTGGAAAACGTGCCACTGGAAAGTGGCGAGTAAAGGACTAATACATCAAACCAAACACCATCCCTCTATGTCAATCTCAAGGTTATTAATTAATATTTAACACCACAAACCATGAACGTCGCCGTACGTTCACAGACACACGCCCTTTTTCAGGGCAGGAGAGTTTAAATTTAAATGTTTGATGCACTTTTAGCTTAGCCTGAGAAGTGTTTGACATAAAAGTTAGGAAGTTAAAAAAACAATAAAATCCTCCATGTTTCCCTCCATATTATGAATAATCATGAAAATCAAGATAATCTGGATTATTTCCTTGAGGATAATTGCACTTGGACAATCTGTAATCGTGGGATCCATGGTGTATTTGTTGTTTTGTGTGAGATCTTTCAGAGTAAGTCTGTTCATCTAAATGTGTTAACCCCACAGGTCCTTGTTCGTCCTGGTGCAGTACTGCAAGCGGCTGAAAACACTCGATGTTTCAAGATGCAATAAAATCTCTGTGACAACCGTGGACCTCCTTCAGTCACAGCTGCCCTTTTTGGAAAATGTCCACTACAAATTCATAGGTGGGACAGATCTTACACTCACGCTCTGAATGTCCCAAAGAACTGCTGAACCTTCTAAAAACCTGCCAATCAACGTTCGCTCTGTGAGCCGAACTTTCTCACTTTTTAGAGAATAAGTGCACCGGAGGACATGTAGACGAGATGTCTTAGACGCAACATGTGCTAGTATGTACTTTATCTGTCTTGCTGGTTAGCATGGCTGAGTTTGGTACTGGTCAACCAAAGTATCAAATTGTGGTGAAAGATGTGGTCCATTTTTCTTTTAGTCAGCTGGAGGATTTTACTTTACTTAACCTACAGGCTAAAACAGTGATGGTGGTGCAGCAGGAGTCACATGTGTCTGCATTTGCACATTTTCTCCCCAAATATATAACAAACTTATGCTTAAAATCATGAACTATAATTAAAAATCAATAAAATCTGTAACTGTTGGCAAGTTGAGAAGGTGCATATGTTTTTATCTGCAATATGAGCAAAATTGGATTGGATGTGAAATGTGGGCAGACAGTCCATTATTTTCTTGTTTTAACTTGAACTTGTTTGTCTGCTTAAGCGACAGTGAAAACATTGGATTGCATTTCATCGTTTTAATTTGTAGTTTTGTATAAGTTATTATATTAGAACCTGACAGCATTGACAGGTGACATCATGGTTAAAAAAGCAAAATTTGAAATTATGTAAAGGGAGTCATTTCACAAAATTAGAGTGTCATGGCAGTTGGGGATCTGCTGTTATTATTATTATTATTATTATTATGGATTGAACAGACACAGAATCAACATGTGACTTCATAAATAAACCAAAGACTTTGACCACACATTTGTACTTTTTCAGCAAGAATCTCAATGTTTATTCATGTTACCCAAAGCATGTGTCAAGAGTGAATATAAAGAGAAACACTTCAAACAGCCACACTTGAAATGATAGAACCTGATGCAAAACAAACAAACAAACAAACCTTTTGGAGCGTCAACATATTAACTGGCTCCAGGTCATCATAATGTAAAAGTACCATGTATGAAATGGACAGTTTTTTTTTTCCTGATTCATTCACAAAAATTCAATACATAATTTGTCACATAGAGAAACAGTGGTGATGAACATGACTGATAAAGCTGAAAGTAAAATTAAGTCAAGGTACCAAAATCTGCAAAGTACCTATATTATAGCAGAATACTGTCAAACACTGGTGATAACATGTACCATGTCACCATGTTCAATACCAGGAGGGTGATTTAAAGCTACAAACTGTCAGGTTGAACTGGAAACGCATTGTATTTGCAGCAAAGCCCCCCCCCCCCCCCCCCCCC
>CAAKHB010003474.1:70457-100790 GCA_901007665.1 Aeoliscus strigatus
GGAAACAACCCCCCCCCCCCCCCCCACCAACAAAGAAAGCTTTAGACAGAAACAGAAGACTGCAGTCAGCCCTCTGACACAAGTCACATCGTTGAGTGCCTGAACACATGAACACTCTACGTACCACACATAGATTTAGACATAGTTTGGAATATAAAATGATTACAAAACTAATTTACTGTACAATATTAATAGGGTGTGCTATTAAGATTAAGATGAATAAATGAGGAATGAACCCCCTGAGGGCTTCAGCATGGCTCACTGAAGAACATCGGGGCAGGTTCCTTTCATGTGCTGAAAACTGTCAGAGCTCCTCACTCCACAGAGTCCTCTGATCTGTCACTGCCCCGTTTAGGGATCCATTGCTCCTGCATAGGGAGGAATGATGAAGACACTCCTTTACGAGATGACTGACAACTGGCTGTTTGTCAGCGGTTCACAACCTCTGTGGCTCCGCAAGTCAGGACACGTCTTTGACCCTGATTTCATCTGGGTGTGGACCAATGGCACCTCATGTTTTAAGTCTGTTTAAGCAATAAGTGCATCATTCACTTATTGACAATAATCTCACCCCTCAAATCCCCTTCTATCACACACACATTCACATACACACATATGTATATATTTACACATACACACATCTGAGGCTATTGCTCAGTCTGGCTGAAGTCGTAGCAGAAGTTGTAGTTGCTCGGCGGTTTGGGGACGACTGGCGCGCTGTCTGGGATGGGAACGTTCTCCAGGTCCAGGAGGCGGAGTTTAATCTCCATGGAGAGGAGGATCTCCAGCTCGCTGCGCATGGATTCGCTGCTCATCTCCCGGCCCAGGAGGACACTGAGTCCGTCCGTCCACAGGCAGAACTGACAGCGACATAGAGCCAGTGAGTACACACGCTACACAACAACTTCCATTATATTCTTACGACACATTACAAGCAACCAGAGGGGAGCACGGAGGAGTCACACGGACTGGACTCACGTCAGTTCTGGAGGGGGCGATGAAGTTCAGGCTGTACTCCTCCACGTCATATGTGATGCTAAACGCCAGGTCCAACACCTCCTGCAGCACAAGACAAGACGTTACAGGAGGAGCGCGTGGGAGCACCTTCATCTGAAAGGATGAGGAGCTGCGGACCTTGTTCTGTTTGCCTTTGTTCTCCTTCATGTGAGGGCAGTCTTTTCCCGTCAGCAGACTCTTGATATCTGCGACTGGAACTGAACAAAAATGTCAATGAACAAATAATGGTTTGATGAATACTCCAACAATCTTCACCTCTTCTGCCCTGAGACAAACACAACTAAAGCCAACTCACTCTTCTCTTGCAGTGTTTCGATTGGTGGATTTTCCATGTCTTCTTCCACGTCTCCATAGTGAAGCATTTTGTGATTGGGGGACAAGCGGCAGTACCACAGTTTATCTGATGGAAGCAGCCGGTCACACTCAGGTTAGTGTGTTGTGTCTCGACAGCAGGGTGTACTCTGATGTGTACGTGTCACCTTGTCTCCGTCGGCTGCTGATCTTTCTGAACATCGTTCCCTGACACAACCTGTTGAGTCTTTGTTGGCGGATCAGTTCCAGCAGCTCTGGCTTCAGGCGCTCTTTGAGCTCACTGGAAAGACGAAAACACACAGTGTCAGTGCTGCATCGCTTTCATTCTAAAAGCTGGCGATAGACGTTTGGTTTGGTTCGGTCACGTCAGCGGAACTAAATGTGTTACCTCACATAGTCCATGAAAAAGGAGGACGCATGATGAAAGTGTTGGCAAACAAACATGACACAGAAGTAGTACCAGGTTCAACCCAGAGGGAGGGGAGGGGGATTGTTCAGTCGGAGGTGAGGCTCCGTCGTCACCGCCTCACATCCCATCTCACCTATGTGGATAGCTCACATATGCAGATTCAGTCATAAAGACCAGTTGTTGTCAAACTGAGGACCGCGTGTCGTCGTTTGGGGGTCCGTGAAACAACTCGCACTAAATTTGGGAAATTTAAATAAACAGGTGTCAGCACGTCCTGCAAAAAGATGTAATGGGATATTCAGAAATCTGTGATGTGATGACTGAAGGACATGACGTCCTGTCACATCACATGAGGTCCTTGGAGAGGTTTCCCCCCCTGATATAGACTATAAAAATGAACAGAAATCACACAGATCACTTCTTCTATTTTATCAGTATGTTTTTTTCCCTCTTGTGATGACAGGACAGTCCCCCTGACTACACGCCCCTGCTGCGCTCTGAGTACAAACGTCAGTGTCGAGTCACTGCAGCACACTGTTACACTCTGTGAACACACACACATCTGCTTCCATAGGGGGGGAACTGTCCGCAGTCGTCAATACAGCAGCTGACTGAGACTATGGATTATCAATTTGACCGGTTCCACACTGCAGACACTTTCATTCAGTCATTTGTACAGTTTGTTCAGGGTCAACACTGTGCTACTCACAGTACGGGGGGAGCGAGCGTCTCTTCTTGGTGCAGTCGTTCGGTCTGTCGCAGTTTGAGGATCTCACTGTAGTTCAGAGCATTAACTTTGTTCTTGAAGAGCTCAAGCGAGGTCGGCTTACTGGACAAAGTCCTGGTGATCTGCTCCCTCACCACCTGCATCACCTGTGGAGTGGGGGGGTGGGGGTGATGTGGAGGTTATGTATAGTTTAATAAAGGTGATGTTTAGTCTGGTCACTTGACTTGTACCACGTGAGCTGTACAGAGCTCGTGTCAGGTCCTCTCTTCATGACGTAAACAAACCAGCAGGAATTCTGGGCACTTCCAGCATTAATTGCTGATAATATACACACACAGCTTCAAATAGACGTAGTCTCACGTTCACACACCTGCTGCGAACAGGACGTTAGTCCACTCAAACCATTTCCATTAAATGTCATCTCTGTGTAAAGGTACAAAGCTAAACCTCCTGGTTTGCTTTAGCTGTTCACCCTGTATGATAAAGTACCCCCCCCCCACACACACCGACACTCGCGCACACACGCCAAATCAATTCTGTGTGCTCATTATTAACCCAGCTAACAGCAGCATTATTGATCCAACAAAATGAGTTGTTGATGAATGAGGGTTAGTTTACCAACTCTACATCTACACAAAAACAGATATAAAACAAAGCTGAGCTCCAGATTAAAGTGACTGATACATTTGAGTGTTTGTTTCTGACCTCACACAGAGAAACAACAGTCCAAGTAGCGGATCATGTAATGTGCTTCCACAGTAGAAAATCGTTCTACAATGGATCAAGCTGACTCCAGAGCAGTTTGGATCTTCCCTCTTTGACACAAAACTGTCTCCTTATCCTTTCTGTTCACAACAGATTTGACTGATTGTGAACGTGACAACATGTAACTTGACTGTTCTCTCACACTGGACGCTCACATACATACTGTACATACGTACATAAACGACGTGTAATAACTGAATAATTTCAAGTGACTGAAGCGAGTCGATCCACCTGGAAGCGGTGTCATTCTACATTGTGTGAATATCTAGTGACATAAAACAAAAAATATAGTTTGGCACACTGAAAGTCTTTTGACTGAAATCTTTTAACACAATGGTTTAACGCCACTATTTCTTCACCATAAGCATTCTGTTCGGAGTCATTTCAACCATGAACTGTCACATTTTAAACCATAACTTATCCAGAAAACCCAGATAATATCTCTACAATAACGGAGGAACCGCTGATCAAGCACAGAACACAATCCCCGAAATAACCTTACCTCCATATTTCCTCATTCAGGGCCAACTGTTTTCAAAAATATCACAGTCCCAAACCTGAATTCCAGCCGTCAGGAATCAGATACGTATGTAGGAGGATGATGAGCAGTGAGAGACTGTGGTCACCTACATGACAGTGGAGGTGAAGGCCTGTGGGTATTTTGTAAACAGACACCCTGGTTCTGTCTCACACACACAACCCCCACCCCAACCAGGCCCTGTCATCTAGCAGAACTGGCCAATAGGAGCGATGACTGGCAGCTGCGTCTCTTCCCCAGCACACTTCAGCCTGTGTGACGGTGTGTTTGTGCAGGGTGACCGTTATGATGGGGCTGTACAGATGCACACAAACACATATGAGCGGGCCGATAGACCGCAGCTGGTAACTCATTGGTGTGGGTGTGGAGGTGACTTTAAGATTTCATTTCTTTAGCGTTTATATTTAGGTCTCACATGAACCTTTTACACATCTTTGTCATCATTCATTCATTCATTCTCGTGGTAATGAATCCTTAATTGGAAGTAGCACCTCTTTTCCTTTAGTTTGTGAGCCGCTCTGCTCCCTCGATCCATCCCGCTCGTTCTCCCTCTCATATTGTTTCCAGAGGTTTTACATTCCCTCTGTTGTTGTGTAATTACTGCTGATGCCCGGAGCGCTTTGTTTTCTCCTCATTTCCTTCTCCCTCTGTTTCTGCCGCCCACCACGCTTCTCTTTGTCCACCTAATGCCCCTTTGTCCGTGCCCCAAAGCACCCTGGGTAGGAGGCTATGGGCAAAAACAAAGGGCAGTCTGCGGCCATGGTGCTCAGGACACTGGCCCGCTCCTGAAAGGTCAAAGGGTCACTGAGTTTTATAGCCATCAGGAGAGCCCTTTGTTGAAGCTGGACAGCTGTATTTGAAGTTGAAATGCAGATCAGGACAAAAACTACCACTCCTCCTTTCAGGATGATCCGGATGGACACATTATCAATATTTCTTCCAGACATTGTACGAGCACCACACTGTGGTTGGAAGGTCACGTGTTCCTCATGCACACAGCTTTCTATCTGTGGGGGCTGGTTAGAGGTGGTTAGCGTGACAATGGACCGGCACACAATCCCAGTGCTACAGATCCACCATCAACTGCTTATACAGCAAGAATGCTAAAGAACCATATATTTGTTTAAATCAACCCTCATGAACACGTCTTCAGTCATTGACAATGTGACATCAAACCCAGCTACGACAGTTTATTAAAAACATGTCAGCGTAGCAAAAACTCACACTTGGTGCTTCAACAGAAGTTTGCCTCTGATCTGTGTATTTGTCTGTGTGCAGGACATTAAGCATGAACATGCATAAGCAAAGAAATGTTTACTGGCTAGTTGATGTTCACAGCCTTTTAATATCGACTATGCAGAACTAAATACTAAACCGACCAAGTTCCACACTTTGTGTTGAGTGAATTAGCTCGATCACTCTGCAGTTAAACTGTGAGCTCTAGCTCTGGGTTTGAAAGGATGTTGTACTTCGATTTCACAGAACCACTTATAAATAATAATGCATTCTCTTCCAATGGAGTCCTGAACATTGAAACAAGGCCATCTTAGAAGTGCTACATATTCTACCTTGTCAAAGTCCTCCTGTGTGGCTCTCATCTCCTTCCAGGTCTTGTTGAGTAGTTGGATACAGACACAGAAGAGCTCCTCCATCAGCCGATCCTGACTGAAGAAGATGGGGTGGTAGTCAGAGCCGGTCTCAGAGGCTGTGGAGAGGAGCAGAAGATGATCAGCTGTGGGGATCATATGATCAAAGTTGACACACAGGGCAGTTGGGCAGTGGACTTACGTGTCTCTCCAATACGAAGGATTTCACACAAGATGAGGGTGAGCTGGATACTGCTTCTGGCAAATGGACATTCATGTTTGTCTTCCCTACTGCTGTTCTCCAGGACAAACTGCCTCAGGAAGCACAAGGTTGGCAGGTTACTTTACATTTGTATCTTAGATGGTCAGGCTCATATGGTATCCTCTATCTAGAGAATCTTCCACTGTACATGAATCGTGCTCACCCTGCTGTAGGCGTCAGGATAGCGTCTGGCAAAATAAAACATAGTGTCCAGAGCTAAAAGACCTGGGGGCGTTCGTACCAAGTCCTGACCAGGGTTACTATTGTTCTGAAAAGAAATGATGAAATATGCAATAACAAGGATGACCTTTCATCTCATTAAACTCATCTCATTAAACTACTAACTCATTAAGTGATCAGTTTGAAGAAAATACTGAAGAAACATTGAGAGCACACACGTACAGAGAAGCCCAGTTTCTTGAACTCTTTGGCGCAGAGGGAACGTCGTCTCTCGTGACTCAGACTGTTCTCACTTTCTGTTTCAAATGCTGCCTGTCGCAAACCCTGAAGGATGTCTCTCTGCTCCTGGAGTGGTGGAGGGGAGTTGAAATCCACAGGTTATTTATGCATGTGTATGGAGAAGAAGGACTTCACTCAGGCTATTAACCAAACAAGAGATACAGTAACAAAACACATCCTGTTGAGACTGAAGCTTCTGACTCACAGATTGTTTTATATCTGTTTGGCAGCATAAAGGTAAACTGTGAAACAATTTCCACCAGGAAATCCGACAAATTATATTCAGTCCTAATGGATGTGTGACTAAATATGCAGAAATACTCTCAAGGCATCCTGCAGAACGGGACTGGTGTGACTGATGCATAGGCATAATCTATTTAATATTATTTCAGCCTTGGAGCATTTCGTTTTAGTTCGTTATCGCTCACCTGGCTGTAACAGTCCAGCGGTGTTCTCATCCGTGGCTCCAGGTGGTTCAAGGTGACTGACTGTAGGACATAAAGGTAGTGGGCCATCTCGTCCTGCACTGAACCAGAACTATGGATGATGTTCTGCAACAAAACAGGCCATGTTGCTTTACATCTTTGTACAACTTTTATTGCTACTGTGTTTTTTGTAAGTGCACAGTACTACAACAGATATTACAAATATTAAGAGTATTTACTTTGTATATGTATTGACGAAGATTTTTCTTATTCAGGTAGGCAAACATATCCTGGAGAACAGAGAAAGAGGAGAAAGAGGACTCAGTTACTGTGGTGTAATGACAGGTTTTAAACACGGGGTGGCGGTAAGAGGTCAGTGATGAGAGTGGCCTGAGTGAGACAATCGCTGGGGTGAAATCATGACTTGCTGAAACATGCACCTGTAAAACAACATCATTTTGAAAACAAATTATTTGATACAAAGGATGGATTTGCTTTCTTACTGTGAAAGAGTGTGTGTGTGTGAGAGAGAGAGAGAGTGATAGTGTGTGTGGCTGAATGAAGATATTGTTTCTGTACAATAAGAGAGGAGCATGACTAGAACGGAGGGAGAGAAAGCCTCGACTGTCTGCAACAAATGTGAGCTGACCCGACAGAATAATCAGATGGGTCATTTCTGGCTGCCAGAAGGATTCTGACTCATACTCAGATACTGCATACTACTCTCTGCCTGGCATAGAAAAGCTTCCTATCAGGGTACAAGGAACAAGAGTTAAATTGAAAAAGTGTATGGAGTTGAGAATGAATGAAGAATGTCAGAATGCACAAAGGAACTGGAGCAGCACCTGTCTGTCTGAGTCCCCAGCTGTCTGTAGGAGGGCCATGAGTAGTGCCATGGCTTTGGTCTGGATCTGCTGATTTTTCCTAAAGGATAAATAAAAAAGTGGGACAAACACAATTTCACATGTCATGATCCAACGCTGTATGTGTTCAGCGCAAATCACATTATCAGGTTTAGGTGAAGATCATGGTTTGGGAGCCAGGTGGAAATGATAGACCTGTCATTGTCATATGTGGAGAGCTTTGCATGTGTATCAGTAACACCCTGTGATATGATTTCACTCCCCTGCTCTCCATATTACTAAGAAATTGGTTATGCATTGCTGAGGGGGAAAAAACTATCCCAGGAGGTCAATAATGACTTACATCTGTAGGTGAGCGATAAGCCTCTCCATTGTGACTTCTTGTTTCACCTGCAGAAAGAGGCTGTGGCTGCTAAGAACCATGCTCTCAAGGATGTCCAAGCACACCTGCTGGATTGACTCATCGGCTGTCTTGGCGTTGACAAAGCTGGCGATCTGAGTGGAGTGATGGCATAAAGAGGGGGAATAAAAAAATGTCATCGTCCTCATCATCTGTGGGAGGAAATGTGACAACGATGGCCGACAGAGAGCAACAGGTAACAAGTACAGCACCTTCTCAATGAAGACTGATGAAAGGTTTTCCCAAGAAACTATCCCATGATCCATAAGCTCCATGAAGGCTGTCAGGGTGTGGGTCATGATCAAAGCACTCCTGAGCAACGACACATACAGAAAACCCAGAGAGACAAAGTCAATTTGTACACACATGAATACAAACACAGGAGCAGTCAGGGTAACAATCGCTGCTGCTGCTCATACAGGCTGAAGAAATATTCTGCTTTCACTATTTGCACGATCATGAAATCTCATTAAAAAAAAATCCATTTGTAGAACTATTATTATTACTAATCATTATAATATTGAATTTAGCCCATTACAGTCCAGCAAATATTTCCCCACAAAAGCCTGCTGCTCATACAGGTTGTGACAGTGTCACAGTGGTGAAATTGGTGAAATATTCCTTTAACTCGAACCCCTCAAATTCAGTGCTATCTGAGAAGCAGCATTCCATACAAGCTGAGAAAGATATGCACACACACACTTATCTGTCAGACACATATAGTACTAACTCATTCGAGTCCTCCACTATCTTAACCAATAAGAGGTGTCCGTCTCGACTGATGAACTCTTGAGCAAAGGTCACGTCTGTGGAAACACTTGCTAGTTGCTTTAGTGAGTCACAGCGCACACCCAGGTCCAAGCTCTGGATCCCCTTGAACAAGTCCTCTGCACAGCGCCCCTGCATTCCACAGCATCAATAAAATACACAAAAAAGGAACATGTTTGCACACAAACTACTCAACACAAAATCTCTTTTGTCGTTGTTCAAAATATTATTCTTTTTAAGAAATGCAGCCAGGGTCAACTACAGTGACAAAAGAGGTGTACGTTTGCACCAGAGTGCAGAACATAAAGGAGGGAGTGATGTATAAAGTGAGAGGCTCCAACAACAGAACAGGAGACAGAAGGAATGTCAGAAGAGGAACGTGGCTGAGAGTTTCTAGACTCACCGGGGCCTTAGTTAGACGCAGAATGCAGCCGTTCTTAATGTCCAGACGATTCTGCAACACACAGAGAACATATTTAAAAAAGTTCACAAACACTGACAGCGCATGATAGATTAATGTCTCGCTTGCCCTTTATGTTAGGTAGACTTGAATGATCTTCAAAGTTATTATTATTACGAGACACAGGAAGACATAAAGCTTTGTTGAGTGTTTTGTAACATTGTATTATGGAAATAAGATGAGTTCATGGCAAATTGCTATTTTGTATTTATGACTTGGTTAAAGAAAATATTTTCTGCAAAAGGTTTCATGACAACTTAATTAAGCAAACATGTCAGCTATTTCCCACCTCATACATTTAATGCTTTTTTAATTATTAAAAAAAGTTGAATAAAATTGACCAATATAAAAGGCAATTTTTCACTACTGAATTCTAACAAACAAATCGAAACATCTGCAGATTAATCGGAAATAAACTCATAAGCTGCTGGTCAATTCAGGTTGTTACTTTATTAATTTATTATAACAATGGATTATTCTTCTCATTTGATGACTATGTACATGATTTTACCGTTCTACCTTCAGCATGAAGAGTGGGGTCTTTCAGTACTAACTGTTTTGAAAAGGTCACATGACACCAAGAGGCTGATTGTAGTTCCAGCTGTTCATTCTCACTCCCTCTTTCTGCCTTTTTTTCAGTCTGTTTAACACTTTTTCATAACCTGGACTCCATCTGAAGGTTAGTAACTTTAAGCAAAACACAATAGGCAAAGTGATGGACATCACGAAATACAGTTGTTGCGTGGTGAATGTTGACCTTGAATCTGAATCATCTGAAGACAAGTTCAGGTCTCTTGCTCAGTGTCTTCTAAATGTGCTGAAACCTTTATCAAAAAACCAACATTTTTACTCACAGATTCAGTGATGTATGTTTGTATTCCATCAGCATACTGCAGAGCATAGTTATCAGGACCTGGGAGATTCCAACTGCACACACACACACACACACACACACACACATAAATATATATCCTCTATTCCTGTAATAAGAGACAATGTCAAACATGATGACAAGTTTTTACTTACCGATCACACACCTCCTTTATGACAGCCGACAGAGGCTTTTTCTGGTCAAGCACACAATAATACATCTTTCAGTCAGATACACATGCAAATATTCACACCACATAAAATCACACACTTCCACAGATTGTGGAAAAAAACATTTAACAGTATCAAACTGCAGCATTTACTCTGTCAGGAAAACGAACACACGGTAGAATAATAACACACAGCTATGGGACAGTGGTATCACATGTGTATTCTCACTGGTTGCAGACTGTTTGCTGAGAAGAGGAAGTGTTTTGAACTGCACGTAAATCTGTGTTTGTATGTAAATAAAATCTGCACTCTACTTCCATGTCTGAGTCTCGGCAATCCTACTATTAGTGGTCAGACTCGTGGTCAACCAGTTAAAATGTCTTCAGGGCTCTGTGGTAGACCCAGTGGCTGCTCTGTTATTAGTGGCAGCCAAGAAGCTCAAACAATCAGATATGTTCAGAAACCATGGCTGAGCTGATGATGATGTTTCTAAGTGCTGACAGGATTGGTTTTGACTTACAGTCATTAAAAATACTCACAATGAAAATTGCTGTGATAAAGAAATGATATTCATCCACAGCATCACTACTGAATGTGCAGATGTGATGATTTTCAAAGGCTCGCTTTGACAACATCCAGTGAGGATGTAAGATTCACTTCACCACACTAAACAACGTCTGTAGCTGCAGCTGTATGTCGATGTCTTCTGAATATCACTTGTTCCTTTTGTCATAATTACTCTGTGACCTCAAGACTTATTGCCTAAACTATCCATCTACGCTTAAGAGTTCATGTCGATGTTAATGTGTTGGCATCTCTCAATCTCTGCCGTGATCTGAAGAGGAAGTCCTTACTGGGAGACTCAATGACAAATTCCCATGTTGGACTACTTTCAGAGGACGTTGCCTGAGATACTAAATGGAACGAACAGCCAAAAGCATGACCTGATGTGTATGTGTGTGCGTGCGTGTGTGTGTGTGCACACACGTGCACGTGGCAGTTACCTGGTCCAGTTGTATGAGCTGGGGGTAGGCCCCAGGCATCTGGATGGCTATTTTCACTATGTCTTTCTGCTGTGGCATTTTGGCACCTCTTGATGCCACCTCTCTTTGGCTGTGGAAGGTAAAGACAATAATGTATGGCTATTATCAGAATACGATTTATTTTCGCTTGTGTTTGGTGGGTAGATGAGTTCCACACTGAAAGTCTGTGGCTGGTCAGAAATCTGGACACTTTGTGAAGGGCGTCTCCTTCAGTCGTGTGAAAAGGAGTGAGCTGAGGTGATTGGGCATCTGATGAGGATGCCTCCACATGGTAGGAAGTCCAATGGTACAACAACCACACATATTCTATATTCATACAGTTTATATAACTGACGCTTCCTTAGACCACCAGGAGGAACAGCAGACTGTTGTTGCGCATCTTTTATGCACTTTATAGAAAAATCTGAACACTTTACTTTTCACATAAGAACATGAGAGATTATGTAGAGTTTCTGTGAACTGATACCAGGTTCTAGAACTTTGTACTCCTCTTGTGTATTTATAGGGCGCTGAGTAAAACCGAGTGGGCTAAATGCTGCGTATACATGCGCACGCACACTTCCTCCTTAGCCTTCAGACAGCATTCCCAGGGGACATAGAAGAAGCTGTTGTGCTTCCACCCCTTCCCCCTTTCTTGTCCTTCTCTTCCTCAAGCTCCGCACATGGAAACAATAGAACTGGATCTAAATTCCTCTGTACATTCATGAGCTCACGATGAAAGAGAAGAGGTTGAGCTTGTGCCGGCTTGTGTTCAGAGTGATTAATAAACCCCACCCTCTGCATGATCTCTTGGATAGTTCACATACCATCCCTCCATTCTTGAAACAAAAGTTCAGGCAGTTTATGGCAGGTTTCAAAGTAATGCTCCTGTCAAAACAAACCACATGCCTTTACAGCTTTCTCACCTCACTCGCCCTCGGGTGTCATCCCTGATTAAAAATGGCTTAAAACTCCTGCTGCTGATTTTCCACACAAAAGGTGTGTTTTTGGATCATGATGAGGAAACGCCAAGGTGCTGAAATTGCTCTGGTACATGGTCTAATCAAAGGTCAGACTAGCTCAGATTAACAGCACCAGACTAAAGCACTGATCTTGAAGCAATTTCATGGGAATTTTAAGAGCAGCTTATGAGTCAGCAGATTCAGGGGCACATGGAGGCTAATGGCATGTATTTTCTATGCTATGTCTCTGTCTGGGCTGTATCATGACAAGTCAGTAAAACTGCTAAACATGCTAAACATTATTTGTATAAATGCTGAGACTTATAAATCATGTATATTCTGTGTTCTTTGTCTTTAGTCTGTCTTATTGTCAGAACATGCAACAGCTGTTGCTGCGTTGTCTGTCTTGGGAGCGTGACCCCTACTCTGTGACCCGTCCAGAGGTTTCTTCCATTTTTTGGCCTGTTAAAGCTGTTTTAGAGTCTAAGGACAGAGGATGACATACAGAGCAGACGCATTGTGAATCCAGCTATATTAACAAAAACTGGATTGAATAGAAGGTTGCATATTGTACCTTTTTTCCAGTGGGAATACGTGTGGAGTAAAGCTACTCCAGACGCTGGTTGCAAGTTTTTATTTTTAATTTTGGTAATCAAAGCTTCAAGTCTGGATGACAAAAACACCACAAGTGTTTTCATAACCTGAAATATAATTTCATCATATAGTTTTACAATGCTAACTATGCAGTAGAGTTTTGTATACTTGTCTGTACATTTGATTTTTTTTTTTTGGTCTAGGTACTTTGAAGCCAGTCTCATCATTGGGCAGACCAGAGGGCTGAAACATTCAATGAGATCCAGAGGGCTCGCAGTAGGACGAGATGTTCCCCAAGCTGACAAATCACTGTAAGTCTACCTTCAACATGACCTGTTCATACATGTCCAAGGCGTCATGGATATTTCTTAGCCTGCCTGACAGCCGCTTTATTATAACAGGAAGATGATAAACTTCAACCAGCACTTTGATCATTATTCATTTATCATTCCCTTGAGAGTGAAGCGAGTATTGGAACTAGTACTCTTTATTTCGCATGGATGACAAGGAAATGGTAAATCAGAACATTGGATCTCATTTACGAAATCGGCTTATATTTTTTTTCTTAAAAAGCCCCAAAGCAACAACCAAAATAAGTACAAGTCATATCAAATTTTGTTTATGTTTAATGGGTGAGGCACCCTCGTCCCATAAACAAACACAAATCAGAATAACACAAATGGAATGGAAAGTAATGCTAAAAATCACAAAAATAATGTTAATGATGATAAAAAACACAGTTCAGAAACATAGAAAGCTGCTTCGTGCGAGTGTGTCGGCCTTCTTTTACACAGAAGTAAAGCAGACATTACCGGTTAATGTATCAATTGAAGAAACCATTTTCAACAAGCAACGTTCCATCTATACGTACACAAACACAGGGATCTGTATTTCTTTCATAAAAACATTTTTTCGATGACAGTCATATAATATATGTATATCACTGTTCAAGGAGACAAATGATTGATGAGAATATGTGGGTAAAATAATTGTTAGTTACAATAGTAGTAGTAACTAATAGTGGTTACTATCATGGGAAATGATGTAATTTTGATTGTTGATGTAAAGTAACAGCAGTTGTTAGTGTCTGTATTACTCCATGGACACTTTACTGTATTAAACAAGTGTTTCCTTTTCTCAAAACCTCTTGTTAGTAATAGTCAGTCTCCCCCCTGTGTGTTCTCAGCTGCCTGTCTCTTCTAATGTAGTCTCTCTCTCTCTCCCCCCAGACGATACCTGGTAGCGTCTAATTTACTGGTTACATAATTTCAATTTCACCCCCAAAATGCATGTTGCTTGTTACCACATCAAACATTAAAAAGTAAGTGAAATTATAAACTAGTTCAGAAACATTAACGTTAAATCACTAAACCGCTTAACCCTGGATTGGTTAACTTTCATAAGAGGGAAATGTGAGTCGAAGTAAATAAAGGTTGGGACTTGAACGACCAGAAATCTATAAAATGACTTCGGAACAACTTTAGTGTGAGTGGGTTTTTCGGAGTTCGTCTTACCTGCTGTAAAAAGACTAGTCGTGGGCAACAGTCCTGCAGGAACCGTTCAACTCCGATCGAGACACATTGTTCTCCACTCCGACGAAACCAAGCCGGCAACCAGACGAGACTTTTCTGAAAGACACACTCGAGTTTCTCGGAAAAACGACGGAAACGCTGTTCAGGTTTTCAGGAATACTTCTTGGTTTACCTAAATGTTCCGGGTTGGTTGCTGTAGCTCAGGCGAGGAGTTGAGTGTCGAGTTAGCGAGAGCTACAAAGGAACTGTTTGATTGGAACTTTCAAAATAAAGCTACAGTGTCGTATAAATGATTAGCCCGAAGAAAAAACGTTGTATTGTCACGATGACCGGAGTTGTGTAAATGTAGTTCATTAGCGCCCATGGACATTGTCCTCAGGAGTCGAACTATTCAATGTTTAAGACGCCAACGAATCACTTTGTTCCACCATGCTTATATTACTGCTCTTATTTTGAAACAAGGACTTTGTACGGAAACGCTGCATCAGTTTAGTTCGTTCGATATTTTTTCCTGCGAGGTCCCAATAGAAAGTGGACAAACTTAATCAAAGTTCCGGGTCGGTTATAGCTGGTGTTAGCTGCCCTCTGCTGTCCCTCCTGACTCAAAGGGGTTTATTACACTACTGGAGTGCTGTTGTCAGATTGAGCTTGTCACTCTGCATTGATGCCATCAAAACTAGACAAGCCACATGAGAATAATACTCGAGTACATCTCTCATGTGAAATAACACTGGCATAAAGGTTGAAGAGATTCCATTTTATCTTACAGTTAATACCGCTATCTCTAAGAGCTCTTTTCACATTTATCAATAGTATCAGATCCACTGAGAGCCATTTGTAATAACTTAAATGATTGTTTTCTAATTAAACAGCCGAGCCGTGCATCTCATAATCCAGCACCCACAACAACAGCGTGTATAACACACACAAGCACAAATAAATCCAGCACAACTGCACACTGTGCACAACAAGGAAGAGGATAAACAGACGACAAAGAATAACAAAATTGTTTATTCTGATTTCGTTGTGTGTAACTACAGCTTAGCAATAATGAGCCTGTTGAAAAAAAAATTCTGTCCGACTGTTGTACCAACGAACAGACTCGCACGTTGTTGAACTCCCTGGCTGCTCTACTGAAGGATTAACTCTCAACATCCCCAAACACAAAGATGGGCTCCGATGCATGTGTAGATAAGTAGCACCCAATCTGTCCATGGTGGTGTAAAGTGCATCAATGAGACATGAAGCTTTGTGGATAGGTTCTGTCGTATTATATCTAGTGGGTATAAAAAATAAATGCTATACTAGTTAGCATACATATACACCATCTATGGCAAAAACATTTTACAAGAACACACTGCAGCACGATGAAGAATGTTGACCAAATACGAGTTCACCGCTCCCATGCAGAGAATGACATAAAATGTAGTTCTACAGTAAAGGCAGTGTTTCAGTTACCATCAACAAAGAATGTTGGGGAGAAATCTACTTAACGATCTGTGCCAGATATACAAAAATTAACATATTTCACAACTATATTCACTGCATCAGTAAAAAATACATACAAGTCCTTTTATATACAACTGAACTTAGGACAGTGATAGTCCTGCACTTCCTTTTTTCTTCTCTCAAACTGTCCAGATGCAAAATGAGACTAAACGCCAGCTACTCTGTATCATCAAGCCTGTCAGTGTAGAAGTGCTATAATTGAATCAGGTAGCCAGAGCGTGGAGATTCTGTTGAAGCAAACCGATCATATACGATCATATAACCTATAGACTTTTTCCAAATGCTATATCCCTCTTTTACACGTTAGTCAGCTTTGGAGCTTTTTTACTAATATAAGGCAATATGCTAAAAACAGTTTTGATGAAAATTAAAAACTTTCAAATGTCAGGATTCCATCAAATCCCCTTTTTGGTCCTTTGAGCTTCATGTCACTACAATGGCGAAATATTAAGATCCCCTTTTCTTTAGCCGGTCAACAAGAACACTTGAACACTGAAAAGGTTTAATCAAGACGTCTTCCCATTGAGATGATTAAAAACCACTTCATAATAAGTGTGAATAAGAACACTTCCAACTTTCACTTTGAGTCTGGTAACTTGATTTACCAGCAAGCTATCGTTCTGTCGGTTAGAAATGCAGTTGATTAATAATAGTCTGGTGTGCTGGTAATATAAAATATATATTCTCTATGTACAGGACGACAGTGCATATTTCACCAGCTGTGTTTGGACTGATCTTGGCTGTGCTCCGTTAGCCTGCCATGACTCTTGGCCTGATAGGAAAAGGATTTCTGCTTTCCTGAAGACATCTGAATTAAAATAGCTTTTAAAAAAAAAAACAAAAACAAAAAAAACTAGCGTGCACTCACTCATGTAGAGTGATCACACACATCTGTCAGCAAGCATACAGGAAAGCTGACATAATGCTTGCATGCATTTTAAAGACAATAATCCAAAAATAGATTGTTTTTTTGTCATTTGCGTTGACTCTTGGAACAGCCGTAAATAAAATGTTTTGTTCTTGCTTGTGTTTCCTCACAAGGCTGAAGGTGGAGCTACTGGTGGAGCGCAGGTTTAGCTCAGTGTTGACCAGGAGCCCTTCAGCGCTCTCCTCACATTCACCTTTGGTGGAGAGGCATTTAAAGTAAATGAAGTTTATTTTAAACAGTTTCCCACTCTGGCAATCTCTGGGGTCAGAGGTTGAGAATGGGGACATCAAAGAGGTCACACAGGCCTTCCGTTTCATCCAGGTTGTATATGTAGTCGTGGTCACTCGGCGGTGGGGAAAGGCGGAGGAGGGGTGAAAACACTGAAGGGGAAATGGAAAGAAAAAAACAGTGAGATGATTAGAGCGGTCCATACAGGATGGAAAGAGTCCAAGAGACTTAGTAGAAACATTTCTTACATCATCACAACCAAACTTACCTTCTGATGACATCAGGTCATCCAGCAAATCTCCACTCATGATCTCTGCAAAAAGAGACATTTTGAGTGATAGTTTGAAAGGTTCAACAGACAGGAAACTGAGGAGTCTGTAATTATTGTACGCCATTTACTGAATAGATTCACCTTTTGTTGGATCAAACATTTCAGAGAGCTCTTTGGGAAAGTCCAGCACTGGAGACAGAACAAAAGAATCCCATCAGATATATTGTTCCTTAATGATTAAGTATATTTAAAAAATGAATCACAAACGAGAAAGCTAATCAGCAACTCACACTCCGAGGGATCAGACTTAATTGGCTCAAACACTGCAGAGGCAGATGAGGATACGGATCCATCTAGCGAGGCAGATGACTGAAGCTGCTGAGTAACAGTTGCAGTTGTGTCTGTAGTTGGTGTCAGAGGTGTGGGGCTCCTCATTTCTAAGATTAAAAAGTGGTATGCAGTATGAGACAACTACAACAATGGTCACTTTAATTCATGCCATTACAAATGCCTCAATCAGTTTTAAGCCTAAGAATACAATGGAGGAGAGTATCGTTACAAGAATTCTAATAAACAGCCCAGTGTGCTCACAGGGCCTCTGTCCCTCCTTACCTGACACGGAGGATGTCTGCTGGGCTGCTATTGCTGATGTCGTGGCAGGTCCAGATTTTGTGGCTGGAGCTACTTTAGGGGCCTGGAGGGTGCAAAGGTAGGATAAATTATGAATGTCACTACACACTTTTTAAGTGTTTTTTCATAATGTAATTTACCATTTTAATACAATTACAATTTCATGAAGGAAACCACAAAGAATGTGTATTGATCATTACATAGCTCTAATTGCAGAGAAAATCCCATATGTGTGTGGACCTGTGAGGCAGCAGCAGGCTGCAGGGAGGAAGATGTCTGTGCTGGGAGGCTCTGCAGGACGTCATCTGGAGGAGGGACAGGCAAAACAACAGGAGAGGCACTGGACGGGTCCTTGTTGACCAGCAAGACCTCAATGGGACCAGATGAACTCTTCAGTCGAATCTGGTATTTCCTTTGTCCATTAAGGACCTGGATACACACATACACACACTTGGGTCACACACTTAAAAAAACAACATGAGGTGTATTTGAGATAAATACAATATAGCATGACTTACAGCTTCTGGTATGGGCACCTCCAGTTGTGTGCCAATGGGTGCACGAATTGCTAAGAGTGTGTCACCTGTGGAAGAAGGAAAGACAAGTGAGAAGTGATGGAAACTGCTTTTGGTGGAGACTCTAAATTGAGGCACAGAAACTGAAAAAAACGTAACACCAATAATGTTGCATAATTACCTTTGAAAGCTCCACAGAGGTCTTCATGTTTTACATATGCCATAGTATGTATGTGTTAAGGGTCAATGTGTCCACTTCATGATGTTAAACTGACAGTACAGAGAGCCTCATTAAGAACGCTGTGTTCCACAGAGCTGCCCGAGACTGTGGGGATGATATGCTCAGAATTATGCTCCATGATATGTCAGATGGTGCTGAGATTGTATAAGTGTGCCAAATCCTGTCAATATACTTACCCAATGAGTCGTTTTTGCAAAGAATAAGCTCTTGTGTACATGCACATGTGTACATGGCTATACCAATGTTTTTTGTTGTCAGTGTCAGACACCATGCTCATACAGTGTCAAAACGCTAGGACTGTTTTTGTGTCTGCAACACATGCACACATCAAAAAAAGATGCATCTGAGCAGCAGCTTTTGCGAATTTCAGTAGTTTATGTATCGGCCAGAAATAAGACCATGTGAATCATGGGACATATACTCAAACGAAATGAATTGAAATTTCTCCCTCATTTGCTTAACTGAGTGACTGTGCGTCAGAACTAGATGATCTACCGTAGAAGCAAACTGATGGCTGCTACAGCTTAACTGTGCCAAGAGTGAATAGTTTATTAATGTCACACCAACACTGCCTGTCGCATGAGCACTGAACTAGCTGCACTCACTTTGAGTTCAGAGCATCCACTTATCCTGAGGGCCTTATTGATTACATAGTATGTCTGTCTACAAATAAAGGGTACCATGATGTTTTAACACTTCAAAAGAAAGCTTTTGAAAAGGTGTGCAAGACAGGCACCGAGAAGAGGTAACTACTGGTGACAGGAGAAGCTAAGAAGTAGAAGTAAAAGTTTGGCTTAGTTTTGTTATGTTTTCAAGGACAATGATTTTGTTGTACCATTTGGAACTGGCAAGATTTTGGATTGTGAATCTAAGGGGGAAAAACATACAATTTCTGTCATAGCCATCCACAAGTGTGTACAGAGCAATATTTTCCTGATGTGTCTTTTTATATTTACTATTTCCACACAGATCATTATGATGTGAAGGATATGGGCTGTTATTGGAGTCGTCTGTGACGTTCTTGATGCTCTGTTGGACCCAGACCCTCTGTTGGTCCAGCTCATGTTCCCGAAGGGCCAAGTCATCTAGCTCAGCTTTCAGATCAATCAGCTTATCAGCTATCTCCCTGGTGTTACATCCTGGACCTACACCCCTGAAACAAAAAGATAGACAGATACCATCAACAGCTCACAGAGACATCACTCCCTCAGTACAAAACATACTGTTTTTCCTTTCTCATTCTCATTCGTTTTTGTGTAGCTTCTCATCGGCAGTTCTTATCATTAGTTAGAGAAAACACTGATGTATATAAAAGGGAGTCAACAAAATGTATTTCTACAGCTGGGACTTGAGTCATGAGGTGCCAGGTCAACCAGGACAATTTACAAAGGCATTTTTCTGCCAAAAATGCATCCTGTAATAAATGTTCAAGCATGAAAGCAAGCATCTTTACACCTTTCAGAAACAGAAATTCAGTGTGTACTAACTTCCACTGGATACTGTTCTTGGATTTTTTCTCTATCAGCCCGATTCCCTCCAGCACATTTGTGATGTCATAGATCCGTCGTTTCTGCCGCACTGCCAAAGTGTCCGCTGCCTGAAATTCAGGGTCAGAAAAACAAAAACAAACATTGATTTTTTTTTTCTTCATGACATGACGCTCTGAAATCTTAATAGCAACAACTGACATAAAACAGATGGGTAGACTGCTGTAATTATATAAAAAATAGTGTCAATTTAACTTCCTTCCTAGCTCAATTATTGTGTCACCAAACTTAGAACTGTCTGTCTGTTGTTAACAAATGTAGGCTTTGTCATCGTGTCCCACACTGGAGTCAAACGACAGGGTTAATTTACTGTCTACATAACATAATAATAATGAGTGGACTGGTGGCAGATGCCCCATTCTTAACGCTTTACTTATCTGTTATGACGGCTGTTTCCTTTTCTAGGAGCATCAACAAATACACACAGGAAAGAGGGTAGTTTCAGTTGTCAGTACAATTTCTTATTACAGCTGTTTAATGGGGTGGAAAAATGCCACAAAAAACACAACACTAACAAACATTAGAACTATGACCTGAAAGAACTAACACTAAAGTCACGTGTTCTATTATGTCAGGCTGCTGTCAACTCACTGTGTCATTGACAAACAAAAACGAATTAAACTCCAAAATTTGATCGAAATGTGAAGCATGGTTGACAATGTTAGACTTGGCTAGAGGACAATTGATATGGTACTGGTTAAAACTAATAGATAAATCTAATCGTCTCCTCGAAATAAAGTGATAAAATTACTTTACTGTGACAATTGTTTTCGTCAAGGCGATTGTAACATTCCTGTGCAACATACGTGTATATTAGGTTAGCGAATTTATAATTTATTCATGAATGAGAGTTGAGAAGAAAGTTGTTCATGTGTAAGGATGAAGCAGCGGTCACTCAGAGAGAGACCACAAAAGCTGACCCACTTATCATCCACTGAATCTGCAGGGGGCAGGCTGAAATAGAACTGGGTAATATTTTACAACTCCCTAACTTTTCATTGAATCGCTTTCAGAAGCGTGCAAAATACTTGACATTTAAGTAAAACTGCAGGTTAGAAAGAAACGTAAACAAACTACATGAGCATATGAGAATCAGTTGTACGGCGAAGCTAGGCTAACAGGCAGGTTAGCGAAAAAGCATGTAACCCAAAGACAGCGGGCAGGCTCAACATGACATGTGCTAGCTAGCGACAAAGACTGGGTTTCATGCTCACAGCTTTCAGGTCCAGTACTCCATCCTTTGCCTCTTGCAGCAAAGTTACAAACTTGGTCGTGAGAAGTCCCAGGCTCTTTTCATGCCTGCTCGGAGTCTGTGGTTGCAGCGAGTCCCCCATAGCTCCCAGTTCGCCTCTGTTACTGGCCGACTCAAGCTCCATCATCACTCGGGACCAGCTCTGTACTTCCCCTTGGCTCCACGACCAAACACAGCAAGCGAGCCCACGAAAGCACGTTAAAGCCCAGTAGTCTGATTGTAACTAGGACGGGGAAGCTTGCGGCAGACACCAAAGGTTAATAATGTAGCCCAACCTCGCTTTCTCAAAATTATTCCACCAAATCTTGCCGGGCAGAGTGAGTACGTTCAGTCAATGGGCGAACAAGCTTCGGTGGTTGAGGAGCCGTTGGCCACGCGAGGTATGACGGGATCGTTCAACCAGCAGAGGGAGTGTCTGACAGTTTCTATCTCATTTAAAAGCGTACAAAAGAACACGACAGTGCTTAAAAAAAAAAAGAATAAGTCCATATATTTTGCATCGTTTTGATCAACTGTACACATATAAAAATCGAATTTACAACAATAATACATAAGATGGCATTTTAATAGGCCAATATACAAGACTAGTGCACGGATGGTAGAGTGCAATTTATACACATGCCCTAATGTACTCTAACAGTTTAAGAACGAAAAATATAAGAGTGAAAGCGACAATCTGATGGACGATGTCGGACGTCTGTGTAAACGCGCATAAATACGATTTGATGACTACTTTAGATGGTGGATACATGCGAATGTTGACATACTGTGCATAAATATTTTTGACAACGTTAAAAGAAATCCGTCACAGTATAGCTTTGATTAAATGTTGTTTACACTACATGCTTCAAAATACTTTTACTTATTTTCCCCTTTTGTTTAAACTGTACATGCTATTATTACACTACACTACATTTTAAAAAAAATAATGTTTTCTTTGTTTTCATTCTCTTACATTGTATATTTGTTTGTGTAATTGTCGTCTTGTCTTTGAAATGTTTTTTTTTTTTATATATAAATTGGTTGGTCAAGTCAAGTATGACTTTCATTCATAAATAAAGCAGCACCTCCGACCTGCAGGGGGCGGTAGTGTCTGTGGAAGGGCGCTCATGTAAATTAAATTTGGAAGCATTACCTATGATTCCTTACTGTAACTGCGCGTTATACATTATTACGAGTCTCCTAAAGACATAGATAGTTTTAACATATTAAGTTCCATACAGTGGACATCCGATGTAGTTTGAAAATATAACCGGACAGCAACGTATCGAAAGTGCTGTTGCTGTCACATGCTACACTCCGCTGCGGTCAGCTGACAGGACCAAAAACAACAGCGCTACCTTGCTGGATATTCTGCCCTCGTTCACACTCAGGTAACTGGACCTCTCATTCTGTTCAGTGTTCACCAAATAGCGAAAAGGCTGTGTCTAGATGTAAATATATATTTTAAAATAAATGTGCTCTGTGACCAACGTCCATCGGCCTTAGCTAATCTGCTAGCTAACGTTCAACGACTCATTTCACTCACTTCACTTTCATTAATGAAAGATTAAAAATAACAAAATAGCGGATTTGTTTTTGTTAATAAACAATTAGCCTTATGCATGAAGCGAGTCATATGCTCGTTATTGTATAATATTCATAGCTCGGTGCATAAATAACAGCTGATAGTTTACTGTAATTGACAACTATGATCTGACAGCTGTTTTAAGTTATTAATGACATAAATCATGAATAAATATTGACGGGACTATATGAGTGTTGTCGATGGTGGGATAAGTTTGTTTGTTTTTCCTCAACAAGGTACTTTGGAAATGTAATTGGTCACATTTAGAAGTTACCCTGTTTTAAAGGCAATTGTAGAGTAACTATTTCAATTATCTTATCAAAGCAATGTAACTAATTACATCTTTCAACTCATGAATTAACGTCATTCAAATTCATCCCGATATAGACTCATGACAAAAGTGACACTGGAAATAAAAGTGGAAAACATATACCATAGTATAGGTTTTTACAAAAATTGTTCAGATGTAGCTAAATGATATAAAGCTGTAATTTAAGTTCACATTTATCCCTATCCATTAATGTAACTGATTGCAGTTGTGTGTTTTTTGCAATTAAATTACTAAACACAGTGACATGTCCCTAACAGTGGAGAACCTAAGCACATTGCCAATGTAAACCACAGTACAAATGCATCACTGTCATTCATTAATCCCTTTATTTCCCTTTTTTCCGGCTTAGATCATGAAGAGGAACAAAGGCAAATCAAATATGGTCGAGAAGGAGTTTGTGTTTGAGTTTAGAGCTGGGAAACACAATTGCATTCTCAAAGTGCCCCTGCAGTTCCCTGTTCACGAAAACATCAGTGACCTTCACGGGCGCCTGATGCTGCTACATAAAATACCCTGCTACATAGAAAATGGTGAGCACTGTGTGTATTGTATCTGTATTCGTATCACAGTCTTGTTCAAATTTTGTTAAGTTCCATGTGATTACACTGTTGTTAATACTGTACATCAGGAATTGAATGTGCATAAATACACATTAACTTTTACATAACAGTAATTGTTCTTTTTAATCATTTGTAGTTTATTGGTGTTGACTCAGTATGTCTCATTACAATAATTTGATTGTGTAGTATATAATTACAAAGACTCCTGCATTCTGTCTGTTTGAAACCTCTGATCTGATCTGATCCAGCATGTTGCTTCAGCAGTGCACAGAAATGAAAACAAATCTATTTTCTTAAATACTGTTCTTGTAGAGTTGAAGGTGTCCCTGTCCAGCTTCATAGAGAAGACCACGACTGAGGATTATGACAGGGAGGCGGAGCTGGCCCTGCAGAGACTCACAAAAGGAAATGTGGACATTAACCAACTCACCAATGCATGGACCAGATCTTATGTCGAGGTGATGATACATTTTCGAATGATGTTATGAGTGAAATATCAACTTTTTCTAGTTCTTATGTATTAGCAGCATTGGCCATAGCCCATTCAGATATGCTGTTGTAGGTTGTTGTAGGTTTAGATGTATTGTCCAATATGACACACTCACACTCTCAAATGGAACACAAACACAATAAGAATATGATACAATGCCACATTTATTGAAAGAAAACTTTTTGTATTGTGTGAGTATGATGTGTTTACTCACTTATTTTACAATTCCAAAAGTCCAGATTCAGCATAAATGCAAGTAACTGAGAAACACAGACTGATTCTACTCATAAGTAATATAATGGGAAGATGGTTCTGTAAAATGTTGATAATTTGGATGATATGTTGGATACTTGGCCACACTTTTTTGATTATATATCCAATTCTCCATGTTTCTGCAGTTGAACAGATCAGCATTGCACAAGTGTTCTCACAGCGATCATGCATCACTACCGCAGACAGATGTAGAGCAACACCTTCACAAAATGATTATTCATGAGTTCTGAATCTTATGATGAGGGAAAAAAATCCATTACACAAACATTGCATTACATTTTGTGTCTCACTACCTCATGATTTTGTTTACACTTATATTTGTTTCTTTCCAAAATTTCTGATAGTTGTTCAAGACAGTTCAAAGACAAGTCATCACTTTTCACTTTGGATGAGTAGAAACTGAGCTGTCAGAGAGATGAAAGTGGACACTATCATATTTATAGCCTGCTGAATCCGGAGCTGGTATAAATAGTTTCAGATTCTACAGACCATCATGCTGTACCACAGAAGAGTATTAGGGCCATGTAGGAGAAAAATATTTGAGAGAAGCAAGATTTTCAAAGTAGAAATTTCGAGAATAAAGTCAAAATTTCAAGTATAAAGTCGAAATATAATTTTGTGAATGAAGTCAAAACTTCAGCTTAAGTGCACAATGGAAAAAAAATCCTCCTGTCTCCTGGGTCGAATACTCTCCCATATGCTGGTCGATTGGTTACATCATTTTTCTGAGTGTACAGTGCAGTAAATCATTATAGACAAAGACAGTTTTTGTTTCATACAGTGATGAAATAGTCCACAGTGTTGGCATCTAATATGAATCCAGTCACCTTTAATGTCTTTTATCTCCTACCATTTTAGACTACCCTTGAGCATGCTAGACCTGAAGAGCCCAGTTGGGACGAGGATTTCGCTGATGTTTACCACGAGCTAATTCACTCTCCTGCCTCAGACACCCTTCTCAACCTGGAGCACAACTACTTTGTTCGAATCTCCGAGCTCATCAGTGAGAGAGACATGGAGATAAAGAAACTACAGGAGAGGTTTGTGTCAGGGTTTACCAGTTGGAAACTAGGACCTCCAAATGGGATGCACCATGTTACCCATCTGACGATTTCTTAGTAGTATTAAATGAATATAGTAATGCCACCATGAATTGTACACAGACACACACACACAAACACACGTCATAACAGAGTTGTCCAACAGGGTGCAGCAGAGGTCTACTCATCCGAAATAAAAATAATTTTCAAGAAACGGCACCAGTGAGCAGCCTAATGTTTTGTTTGATGGTGATAGAATGTTCATGCCCAATGAAAGATCAGCTTTCCACATCATAACCCAGGGAATTTAACAAGCCCCTGTGACAGACAGTCTGATAAAAGCAGTGTTCTCAAGGCCGTTTGTAGAACAGGGACACAACTGCTGACTGCATGTTGGTGAGTCTGTCAGGCTGGACAGGCAGCATGTACCCAGCATCCAAACATTCTACTTTGTATTAAGTTCTGCCTTGCATTTCCACATTAATGTCATCAGTCCACTGAATGTCTTCCTGTCTGGCAGGCAAGCAGCAGAAATGGACAAAGTGATGCATGAGCTGGGGAATACTTTGAGTGACCAGGATGTGAATGCAGTAGCCTCTCAACACTTTGATGCACAGCAGGTAAAAAGACGCTCGAGTCTGTTGTCTGAGCAGCTTTGACCCGGATGTGCCTTGATCTATGTGCAGAGGCACGATCCTCATTTCACCACAGATACATCAGAGCATCCAGCTAGTGGAATGTCCACTGACAGTTTGAAATGTGTCTAAACCGTCTCAGCTCCCTGACTGTTGTTGACACTTTCTTCCCTGAGCAGGTGCTGGAGATAAAATGGGCCACTGAACTGAAGCAAGTGACGACTATTCAAAAGCAAGAATATCAGGAGTGGGTGATTAAACTGCATCAGGACCTACAAAAATCCAACAACAGCAGCAAAATTAAGTGAGTTGTGGGAAGACAGTTAACACCCATACACCCTTGTGCCGTGCTGTTTTTGCTCAGCCAGTGACAATGTCACCTACACTTACGGTCTGAGGGTGGATAGTCTTGAAAAACAGGACTGCAGACAGCTGTACCAGTGCTTATTAGTCATTAGAAGAAAATGGATCTGTGAACAAAGCAGCATATCTGCGTACATTAACATCAGCACAGTGGCTTGTCCAGGCTGGACTTCATCTCAGATTTACTTTATTCGTGCAGTGATTATGAAACCTTAACCTGTTTGATAAACAGAGATTGATGGCAGATTTTATACATTGTTTATTAATCTCAAAAATGGAAATGTAAAGTGGCGTACCTTTTTGACATGAAACAAATGAACACAGCTTCACTGCTCTGCTGTTCAGACTGTTCTGCTGTCAGATGTCTCCTAGCCCTTTGAGCTTCATTTACATAGTAATTGAGATGTTCACAGATTATCAGAAACCCATATTAGCTTTCTGTTAATCAGCTCGGCAGCATCTGCAATGGCAAAAAATCAAATGATGTTTCCAGTCCAGCACAGCAAAATGGTCACTCTGGTAGTTTACATTTAGGTTAGTAAATCCATCAAAATTTGATGTGCATCATCTTGATTTATCGTCATGAACTTGATACTTTCTGCCTCCGCAGAGCATTCCAGGACATCCATGCACTTTGTTCTCATGTGTTAATGAAAGAAATGAATAATTGAAAGTATACTATGGACCTTAACTTTCTGCACCTTAACATCCTGGAATTTAGAATGTTTTGGTGACCTGAGAGTCATGTCTACAAGTAAAACATACTTTTTTAACCCAAATTCACGGAAGCCAAATGGTTTTGAATTATATGTATTATTTTACTACTTTATTGTTATTTTATGTTCACAATTTTATGTATCCCAAAGAGATGCTTCTCGAATGTCTGTAATGTTATCCTCAGTCCTTCTTCCTACTTCACCATCTTACTCATTCTGTCTTTGTTATTACATTAAATTCTGAATCAAATGTCCACAAAGAAACAGTAGATTTACTGTTTTGTTCATATCTATAGTTGTTGACTCATCACTATGATTTGCAGTGAGGAGATAAAGATGCAGCCCAGCCATATGTCAGAGCTCACTGATTCTGGAGCGAGGATGTTTGAGGAGCAGCCTCTGCTGGAGGAGAGTTTCACCATCCACCTAGGTGCTTGACAACAGCAAAAACCTGTCTTGTGCACATGGCAAACTGTTTACACCTGTTTGTTTGTCTGTTGACATTTATTTACCCAGTGTAGATAAACCAGTAATGGATTCTTATCTGTGCACAGATGAGTTACATGTTTTGAGTTTTTCCAGGGGCACAACTGAAGACAATGCACAACCTCCGGCTGGTCCGTGCAGATGTGCTGGATTTCTGTAAACATCGACGACATGGCGGTAGTGGAGCAAAGCTGCGGCGCCTACAGACAGCCCTTTCGCTTTACTCATCCTCACTTTGTGGCCTGGTGCTGTTAGTAGACAACAGGGTCAACTCCTACAGTGGCATCAAGAGAGGTACAATTGTATTTGATACTTACATTCACAGGAGCAGGTTTAATGCCGGAGTTACTCACATTCCTGTGCTGAATCAGATTTTGCTACAGTGGCGAAGGAGTGCACAGACTTCCACTTTCCCTGTCTGGAGGAGCAGCTGAAGGAGGTTCAGCAGGTGGTGCTGTATTCCCGAACCTTACGCAGCAGCAAGCAGAAAGACCAACCCGGTTAGTCTTTTGGCTGCTCCTTGGTTTTCACATTAACCTCAACTGTAATGTACAGTAGAAATAACACCTTGCCTTGTATGTTATCAGTACAATTCTCAAGGAAACTTAAAATGTTATTTTTATTGTTTTATTATTGTTAGCTGTATTTGAATGCAGTATGCTTTTACTATTACAACTGTAAAATTAATTAAGAAATATTTAATGTGTAATTGTTCAAAACAGATCATATTAAATCCAATATAAATAAATAAATAAATAAGCTCCCGCACACTGTTCGCCTCATTTGCAAAGGAGAATTCTTTATTCACAACGCTTCACAACGTTACCGACCTTCCTCGGGTTATTTATTCATTCATTTGTTTGTTTGTTTATTTATTTTTACAAACTGGGAGAGAGAAGTAGATAGGTTCACATCAGCAAATCAGGCTCCACTACATCATGATGACAGCATTTAAAACATCTGTGTCAAGATCAATGTTCTCCTTTGCAAATGAGGCGAACAGTGTGTGGGACACTTTTTTTTGTCTGCCCTTGGTCTTCTACACAACTATTAACCTACACGTGTGCAAATGGTTTTCTTTTAGAATCTATTATGAATAAGATAAAACTTTGAAGCAAATTTAATCTACTTTCATTCACCCTGAAGCGTAAAGTTTAAAAGCCTTAAAAGGTTTTTGAAGCATGAAAAAACAAAAGGTCAAATTATTCTAAACGTTGTACACTTTACATATATTTTCAGCCAGTTTTCCCCTTTTGCTTTGTTTGCAGAAACTGCTGTTTTTCATGTAACAATACTTACCTGGTATTGTCGTTGAGACACTACCAGGTCTCAATGATGAACTCATGACTAAACTACCCATGTTCATTTTTTTGTTAAAGCCCCTTTGAAATTTAAACAAGAGCCTGAAGCAGAAAACCATAACATGTAATACCATATTCAAAACATAACTTTTTTTCTGATTAAGGGTTTCAGGTTTTTCAATCTTACATAAAAGGGCTATAGTAAACTTGTATATACTCAGATGTGCGTAAGGAGGAGGGATGATAGGATGTTCAGGATTCCACCTAGGGTGTGTTGGAGTTCTGTGTACGCTGGAATGTCAACTGACTGGCTGGATTGGTAGATTAACAAATTTGGGTTCATCAGTGGGAGCTGCAGGATGCCAGGTATGATGCCTTATACTCGTCTCATTCAGCAAGTTGGACTTGTTCTCACAGACGGGGGAGTTAGAATCCTTCCCTGTACCCAACGATTCTTTTGATAATGCTTCACGAATAATGTCATGTATTGCTTTGCTTAACAGAGAAGCTGTTACATGAATCTACAGTAGTTACTGTTGCTGTTAAATGGCCAGAAATGTCCTATATACACTACCGGTCAAAAGTTTTAGAACACCCCAATTTTTCCAGTTATTTATTGCAATTCAAGTCACGCAAGTCCAATCAGTAGCTTGAAATGATACAACAGTAAGTGGTGAACTACCAGAGGTTACCCAAAACTGAAAAAGTACTGAAAGTGTACATTTCAGAATTCTTCTTCTTCTTTCGGCTTTGTCCCTCTTCAGGGGTTGCCACAGCGAATCATCGATTTCCATCTTTCCCTGTTCTCTGTATCCTCTACTCTGACTCCAACTACCTCCATGTCCTCCCTCACTGCATCTATAAACCTCCTCTTTGGTCTTCCTCTCTGTCTCCTACCTGGCAACTCCATCTCTAACATTCTCCTACCAATGTATCCACTGTCCCTCCTCTGCACATGTCCAAACCATCTCAACCTAGCCTCTCTAGCTTTTTCTCCTAACTTTCCTGTCTGTGTTGTCCCTCTGATGACCTCATTCCTAATCCT
Source organism: Aeoliscus strigatus (assembly GCA_901007665.1). Lineage (NCBI taxonomy): Eukaryota > Metazoa > Chordata > Actinopteri > Syngnathiformes > Centriscidae > Aeoliscus > Aeoliscus strigatus. Next base: position 100,528 of record CAAKHB010003474.1, read on the forward strand.
GTCCATCCTGGTCACTCCTAAAGAGAATCTCAGCATCTTTAACTCTGCCACCTCCAGCTCTGCCTCCTGTCTTCTGCCTATCGCTAGTGTCTCTAAACCATACATCATAGCTGGTCTAACCACAGTCCTGTAAACCTTTCCCTTCACCTTAGCTGAGACTCTTCTATCACAAATCACTCCTGACACTTTTCTCCAGCTGTTCCACCCTGCCTGCACCCTATTCTTCACTTCTCTTCCACAGTCTCCACTACTCTGCACTGTTG
>CAAKHB010003475.1:10867-34049 GCA_901007665.1 Aeoliscus strigatus
TGAACATAACTCAGGGGATAGTTAGGAAAAGTGCATGATGTCACCGTTATTATACTGTAGCTGATTTGGCTTTGAGGGCTCCTGCATGCGGCCGACTCACACATGTGCACTGAGGCAGGTTCACATATCCCACCTTCACATCTCAGCGTGGAAAGGCTCACTGAGAACCACAGGAAAGTATTAACGCATTAGCCCATATTACACCAGTAATTAGTTAGATAGTGCATAAACATTTCCACTAATTACTGGAAGAGTTTTACGCCACAATGAAATGAGTAGAGCTACTGATGACAGATGCTCTTCTGTGTTTGAATTATATTTGGCCGTTTGGTTCATACGGTTGTATAATTTTTTTGTAAAACATGACTAACTAAAGGTAATGACTACTTTTAAAAAACTAGAGGGCAGCACTTTGGCAAGAAACTAAATAAACGTCTCAATAAGTAGATTAAGAATGACCAGAGATTGGCTTGCGGACAACCATCGTGCTAATGCCAGTGCTTTCGTCTGCTCTGCCCAGTCAGGTTTATGAAAGTCAGCCGGATTAGAGCCCAGCTGGTGTTCAGTAAACCAACACTTGGCCGGCAGACTCACACCAGCATACATGATTTCCCAAACAAATCTCAATGCCCACCCGCCCTTACTTTATTTTGGGCTCCTAAGTCTTTGCTCCCCTTGCTGTTTTCCCTCCTTGCACTACAACTCACACACATACAGCGTACACGTGTTCTATTCCAAATTAAAATGCCGAGGCTTTTTGAGCAATACTTTTCCAAAGGTTTCATCCACCGATGATTTTGTCTTTGCACACATAAAAACACATGCGTCCTCTCAGCTCTCCTCGCTTCTTATGTAAGCTGGCAGAAAATCTTCTAAATCCCCCTCTTTTGACGTTGTTGTGTTGTGTCTCGGCTAGCACGCCTCTCGAACAGCATCTGCGCCCAGGGCAATTAGAACCTGAGCAGGCGCTCGGAGCATCAGACCATTTAGCATAGAAGCTAATAAGGTTGGGTATTGAAAAGCGCAGACCAATTGGCACTTTATGGTGTCAGCAGCGATTCAATGGCACTGAATTTTGTGAGTGAAATTGATATTATAGTTATAGTTATATAGTTAATTATATTCTAAATTTATATCTTCTTTTCTGGAGCAGTTAACTAAAGAATAGATCCAGATGTAGTTAAAGTAAAAATAAACACTGAAAACAAGCTAAACTATATGTTACATAATATCACATGTGCTGTATATACTAAGTACGGTGAATATTAAAGAAATGCCAACAACCACAATCTGCCTGGAGCACAGGGATGTTGATCAGGCTCCAGCTCAAATATGATGACTCGGTATTAGAATGAAAATAGTCAGGATCCCTTTGTACCCAACTCTTTGACAGGTGCACAAATATGTCAGATGACCAGGACAGTGTGCGAATAGTGTTTGCAAGAGACAGTGAGTGGAAAGGTCATAAAGAAAGGGAAGGAGGGAGAGAGGGAGTGAATGAGGCAGCAGAAAAGACAGAAAGCAATGGAAGGTTGCTGCTAATTCTTCCATATCTAAGCCTCTTTGCAGAAACTCCCTTTGTCTTCCAAGTCCCAGTCATTAGAGTCTAATCCTATCAACCAGGGGCTAATCTGAGGGCAGAGGGTTCAGCCCCCTCAGCTCCACAGGCCGTTACACACACACACACACACACGCACGCAACAGAAAACACGCAGAAACAGAGATGTACAGCAGTACACAGTATGTACACACACTTATTGACACACAAACTTAACGGGAGGCATTGATCAAGTACAAACTGTAATGTTAGTACAAATCAGTAATTTACCTCCAAAAAGTTCCAGTCATAACTTTTTTTAGGATTTATGGTGATTTACTACACACTTGCATGAACAGAGGACGTGTGCATGTGTGTGTGTGTGTGTGTGTGTGCGTGTGTGTATTACAGAAGGTGGCGGTGGGAGGCAGCATCAATTTCCCACACATTCCAGAAGAGCCTCTCCTTCTGCCATCATCATCATTCTCCCCTTTATTTCAGCACTGACTATGCCCAAGATTAGTTATTGATCAGTGGGGATATAAATTATTCTAAAGTGAAAGCCAACAACACAGTCACTATGGATCGGCTATTGACCAGCTCCAATATATCATTCCATTTCCACTGCACTGCAACCTGCCACCGGCTGGAATAATGCTCAAAGAATGAGATGAGAACATTTTATGACTCCAGCACACTCTGCCTGACCTTAAGGGGAAAGGAGATAATATCAGCGTCAGGTTCCCCTATCTAATGTCGTTTGGAGACTTTGGCCTGATTGACTAGGTGAATTAAGATGGAGACCGATTTTGATGGAGATGAGCAGTCAGATTGAAAAGATGTGTGTGATTACATCACATTTGCAAGCCAGTGATCAAATTTGTAGTTTGTTTGTGGCATGGAAAGGACTCGTCTACGGGTAAAGGGTTTGTTGTACAGAATTATTTGTGTCAAGTGACTACTTCTATGTTTATAAAAAACAAAAGGTTCAATAATATCACTATATGATACAGTACTATCAAAATGTTAAAAATACAATATTAAAATGTTGTTTACAACCTACCATTGTAAAACCTTCATGTCATAATTTGTCAATTTTTCTGTCAAACTTTGTGCCCTATGCAGTTCTGATTCAACCACATTTGTACGGTATGTACAGTACGGCTACTGTATTTTTGAGACAGTAGAATGCAGCTATCGTGACTCCCATGTCTACTATGGCTTACAATAGATATATATATTTTTTTTATGAAACTATATTTTAAAGTACTGTTACATATCGAAAAGTTTGTTAGCTTTCGGTGTGTACGTATATGAAGTGTCAGAAAATTGTTTTAGAATTAGATTCAGACAAGCCTTCAACCTTTACCATTGTTCAGGATCATGATGGGCCGGCTGCATCATTATTTCCTGTATTGTTGAAAAAGATTGTGTAAGCAGTTTGTGAACACCCTCCCGTCTCCAGTGTTGATTCTTTGTGCTGATGTGTGAGCAAGCGGCGATGGAGCTGGTACAAATGGGGGATTTTATCCACGGAGGTGTCAGAGAGTTTAGCAAAGTGTAAAATGCTTAAACCATCAGGCCAACACAATCCCCTGCTGGTCACAGTATAAATCACCATATATTCTTATTGGCCTAAGCCCTTGTTATGAGTAAATACATCCACAGGCAAGCAAGGCTGGCAAGGTTCATGGGAGATTCATTCAGCAAGAGCAGAAGAAAAGTCTGTGTGTATGTGTGTGTGTGTGCCGCTTAGGAAGGCTAAGGAGAGGATAAGGAGATCAGCAGAGTGGGAATATCACGCCTCTTAAGCATGTATACACTTTCTAACTTTTACTTTTTTCACCCAAACCCTAAATAAATCCTCACTCATCAAAGCATGATAGACTCCGCTCGCCCCATTGTGAACATTCCTCTTTACAATCAGACCTTCCTTAAAAAGATTTTGGCACAGCTGAAGTTTCCCAGCCGAACGAATTTCAAAGCAACCCAAAAATGTATAACGACTGCACATTATTTCCGATCAATGAGTCACTGTGTTGGGAAACGCTCCCATATATTAAGCAAAACGCCACAACATCAAGTCATTTTCTATCCCAGTTTCACATTATTTATTGCTTTCAGTTCCTTGTCTCGTTGATGGATGAATTGGGTTAACGGACAGAGAAGGGGAGCAGGAGAAGACTAGAGGGAGGGGAGAAAGGGATGGGGAAGGAGGGAGGGTTTGAGAAAAAAGCAGTTTCATATTTCTGTAAGCCTCAAACTTTTGGCAAACAGAAGAAAAGAGAACTTGGTCCTAATTCCATCTCATGCTGGCGTTTGTGCATTCTAAGTTCTCGGGGGCTGCTCTGGCGGAGGGCCTGAGCCCGTAAATTGGATATTAGGGGGCGATATAAAGGAGCCTGTGTGTGCTCCCGTCCCGGGGAATTATTGCCTCCAATATCCCTGCGTATGCGTCTAGGGCTTCCACAGCCAGGCCAGATAGATCCTCATCTCATAAGGGGGCCAAGACTGTATCCATCGCTCCTTAACTTTTATGAAGCTCTGAAGCTCTACAATAGGATTTGCCAGGGTGTCTTTTTCCCTTATCCAAACGGGGGATGTGACAATGCAGATATAGCTGCATTCTTCGAGCTCCAAAGCCCCGACCTCCTATTTGAATACAAGCATTCCAAATTGTAAAGTGGCATTCTTCTTTTCTCTGTGAAGCCAGTTCTAAGGTCCCGGTTTTATAAATGCCTTTGCCCCTTTCAGTCCCCCTCCCCTTTTCTTCCTGACCCTCACTATTTTCTATCATTTGTCGGCCTGTGGGTTCTTAGTTTCTGTTTTCTGTATCCTACTCCCTCTTGTCTCACCTTTCCGTGTACATCCCAAAACTGTTGATTGTATCACTCTCTCCTCTGTCTTTCTTAAGTCTTGTTCTCTGGTACGAAGGGCTTTAGTCGCTGCCCCCCTCTCCCCTGCAATGCCCTTGTGCCCCCACCCCCACCCCTTCTTTTCCTTGGGTAATCCTAAGCAGGGGCAACACCATCAGAGGGTGTGAAATTAAATACATTACGGCATTGCAGATTAAAGTGTTTCATAGGCAGTTGCTCATCCACATCAAACTTTAGCTTTTTAAAGCCTAACATTTGATCTAGGCTCGAAACCGCAGACAGAGGAGGGGATTGGGACACTTGTGGGCCTCAGAGACCCAGACTCACAGCATTCAGATGCAGACGGAGGGAAGCAGACGGTGGCTGAGGACTGTAAGTGTAGGAAAAAACACACTTCTAAATGGAGGAAGTTGCTGTGAAACGAGTTGGACTAAAAATTTACATCATTTACTGGAAGAGCCAGCAAGCAGGAAAATAAAGCAGCTGTGTGCTGAAGTCTCTTATATAGGAGGATAGCGTAATGTGGGAATTGAAGCGCCGGCACACAGAGCTGTGCTTAACAAGTCACAAAAGCAGGTGACCATACCCCTTTTAAAAGTAGTAAATGTGAATGGGCCATTCCCCCGTTAATGAGAATTACTCACATCATCCATCACATCACCACAACCTGGGCCACACATGGCAGCCATCTTACACAGAATCGCAGGCGAACTTCAATTTGACTTGGGACGTATACCGTACTGTGTTTAGACAAAGTGGTGTCCTCATATATATATATATATATAAACCAGCACAAAGGGCTCTCCATTTCAACAAGAATATTTAGCATATGTGTCACATGAAAGTATTGCTAAAGGTTAATTTGTAATTATGTCAACATTGGAGGCATTCCTGCTCCACTGTAAACCATGACAACCCCCCACCCCGCGCACACACACACACACACACTTTTTACTTTTTACTTTTTTTAGGAGTTTCAACTCCTTCCATCCAGTCAAAGATGCAGAGTTCCAAGGTGCAGGACAAAACTCAGTTTTATCATTACTTTGATCATTATCTGAAACAAATAACACATAATCTGCCCTTTTTAAAATGATTTATTTATTCTCCCTTCTTTGTATTCTCTTCATTACTGTTTTTATTATTGCATAGCACTTTGTGTTGTCTTGAGTATTTGACATGTTGTGTCTTTGTCTTTGTGTCAGTCTGTTGTGTTTCAAAGTTTTTATGATGGACACACCTCTATTTTTTCACGCTGCAAAACAAATCTATTTTTTGCTACAATAATCTAACCTGAAAAGCAAAAATAGGATCGTTACTGGATCTACTTTGAATCAGTTTTTATTTACGACTGCCGGTTAGATGACAGAAAAAATAAAACTACATGAGGATGTTATCGCTCACAGAGATGTTGCCATTGTTAACAAACAACAACCTGTAAATCAGTGTTCAATCAGTCCTGATCTAAGCCAGCGACAGCACGTTTTCAGTTCAATTTCCTCAGCTTTTTTAGGTCCCAACCAGATGGATACCCAAAAGTTCTGTACTGGTGATGAGGTCAGACATGAAGGGAAGTCCCTCCAGCTGGGATCGGTCCTTTCCCCTCTCTCCCCTTATTCCTGGTCTATTCTAATGAGTCTCCAGAGACTCTGGCTCTCACTTAATCCACTCATCTATTTTGACTTCCTCTGGTTGAGAACAGTAACCTCAGAACTCCGGTAAAGGTCATGTTCTGTCAGCTTTGTTCAATGACATCTATTGATGCAACTCTCATACAAACCCCACAGTTTGGGTTACACTACATCAATGAATCAGTGGTGAAAAGAGATCTACCATCGCGACAAGACTTCAACATCAAAGATGCAGATAAAGAAACATTAGAACATAAAGCTTTGAGTTATGGGATAGATGTGGATGTGGAATGCAAGCGTTGCGTTATGTGTTTTTATTGTCTTATATAGTTGTATTTGTCTTAATATTTATATTTGATTGAGCTTGACTGAAGTTAAGGGTCTTTGCTTTAAGAGAGACATGGCCGAAGCTGCAGCTGTCTTTAAGACGAAACACAACTACTGAAAGATCTAACAGACGCAACAGAAACATCTGGTGGTGTCTAGACATAGCATCTTAACGCAAGACAGCAAAAGCAGAAGAAAGCGTCTGAAACGTGTCAGTCCAACTAGAAAATAATCTACTGTTACCGTTCATTAACAATACTTACAATCGATTGCACATCAATACAAATGTCTTATCTACTGTGGAAATTACCACAGAAATTGATTGGGATTTCACAATAAATACTTGAAGAGAGTGGATTTAAAGAATAACATTAAAAAAGTTCCCGCTTTGCAGATAGAGAAACTTGCACAAAATACTGTGACATCTTAGAAGAACACTTTATTTTGTTTTGTTGGTTGTTTTTTGTCTCTTTGTTTGTCCCAATATAGTCAAGACAGTCCTTTTACTGGATTTAGTGGTTGGAGAACAGAAAAAGCTCCATCCACATTTAAATTATCTAAGATTGTAGCTAAAAACTGGTTTCTGAGAGATGGATGATCTAAGGTATTAAAATATTGATTGACGGATTTCAGATGGCGTAGAAAGGAAACGAGTATTTGCGTAATCTCTGTCATAGGTTGAGAATGAGGGTAAACATGCAAAAGGTATGAAAGCATCCCAGTAATAGCGCCTACTTGTATGAGCATGAATGACCAAAATGACACATGGTAAGTTCCCGATGAAGCCAACCTGACAGATGTAGCTATTTACAACCTCCACCTTCTCGACGAAAGCAGGCTGGGCCCATTGTGTACAGGTGAACTGAAACATCTAGGCTGATGCTCCTGTCAGCCTACGTTGACAGTATGAGCCAGCTTTCGCCTGCGACAAGTCAATCATCCTCAACATCACTCCAGTAAACAGGGAGCGCTGAAAGAGCTGCCACGTGCTAACAAGCCAGTACGCCAGGACACTCGCTAACAATAGCACAAGAAAAAACAGATTAATAAAGGAAGGAAAGGGAGTGAAATAAAGATAAACACAAACAGAAAAGAAGAGCAGTCGGAGGTGGTTGGAGGGGAGGATTGGGGGGTTAAGAATGCTGGCTGGCTGTGTCTCTTTGGTGAAATCTAAATGAGAGTGTATAATATGGGCCCTTCATAGAATTGATCCAGAACATTCCCCCCTTCACTGAGCTTTTCTTCCTGCTCAAATTGAGGGATTACCCCAGGAGGAAGTGCTTTGATTAGGCACAATAGGCATCTATCCTCTGTTGATTTGTGGGATTGAGGAGGCAAATCCCTGACAAAAAGCTGATGCAGAGTGCGAGGGCTGCGGGATGATGCCTAGCTGCAGAGCAAGGGGATGGTGGTGGAAAAAAAAGCCAGGGATGGCTTCTTCCAAAAACATTTTTGGCAATCAGCAAAAAAAGAAGGAATCGAGTTTGGGTCCGTGGTGCCGACAGAGAGGGAGGGGAGAGGGATGTCTCATGAAGTTCATGGCTAACAAAGGAGATAAAAGATCTGGAGATGTGTAATGTTTTTTCCTCACACAATAATGATCAGATTTATATAGGTCAGATAGAAAAACTGTGGGTATGAAGTGAAAGTGCGATCAAAGAGACGGAAATCCAAAAATCACATTGACAGATGATTTTCACATTTGTACTGGAGGCTACTGCTGAACGACTTTAACTGCTGTGACTCCACTGGAACACACAATGGAAATGTCAGGAACATCGACGTCTGATATATTCCGTCATCTTCTCTTTAACGCACACTAGAAAAAAGGTGGAAATGATGTGAATAATGCAGAAGAAGGGTGCAGGTTAATACTCTCATGTACTTCTGAACTCACAGGGGGTTTGACTGGGATTCTGTTTCCTCGAGGGTTGTGAAATTCATCCAACATGCAAAAATCAAGCAGTTGTGTGTTTATTTAGTGTCAGGGAGATAAATAAGAGGATCAGCTTCTTTTTCAGAACAGTTACCTCAAGTTTTCAATGAAAGTCTCTAATCTCTTTCACCCTCCTCTTTGGTTACAATTGTAAGAGAGCATGGATGGTCCCTCGGTCTGTCGGGCAAGGCTTGTTATCCCTAATGAATTCCCAGTTCTTCTAAACACTGCTGTTATCCAGTTTCTGAACAGACAAACACGGGCAGGGTGGGAGTGTTGGGCAGGGGATTTTTGTCGGATTTACACATATACAATTTCAGGCTTTAAGCGATACCTCCCCCCTGCGCACACCCACCCCGCGCATACTCACTCACACAAGCACACACGCAAGGTAAGAGCCCAAGCAAGAAGGGGCCGCAAGTGTCCGCTACAGAAACCAGTGGGATGCCTTAAGGTGCAGGACAGGCCACACACGGCAGTGAATGAGGGGGCATAGAAGGGTGTCGGAGCAGACATGTTGTACCTGTTAGAGCCTTGAGGTGCAACTACACATACGGTGAGCTGAGAGGGAGCAGAACTTCAAAGGAGGGAGGGGGGTCTAATTTAAATTCTTCAGTCCAGTCCCTGGGACTTAGTTTAATGAGCTGAGAAACATGGGTAGACAGCTGACTCCTGACCGTGTGTGTGTGTGTGTGTGTACGCACGCACATGAATTTGAGTTTTCCCACCACTGAGCCTCTTCGTGGACATTGTCAAGTTTAGTTTGCCAGTCTACTGTCGTGTACTGGCACACACACACACACACACACACACACACACGTCTTTGTCCACATAGACTCCACACACACACACACAACACAGTACTCAGATGCTGCATCTGTCTTATTGTCACTGCTGCCTCTGAAACTGGTCAAAGGGTGTGTGTGTGTGTGTGTGTGTGTGTGTGTATGTAATAGTATAACGTCTTCAGTCCAGTGTCTCCAGCCTTTCGATGTTATGTCCACCTTTTTTTGAGGTGGGTTTGTCACAGCATCCACTGCATTCAACAAGCAGCTTCTCAGTCCTGTTGTTCTGTTTTAACATATGTCATAAATCCAAAGGAAATTATGCTACAGGCCTTTTTTGGTGGTTTCTGTTTGTGTCTTCTTCTTGTATCAATATGTGAAATAGTGTAAACATTTTCTTACTGAGCTTAAAATAGTGAGATGAGAAAACTAGAATTTGGAGTAAACGAAGAATGTGTGTGTGTGTTTGTGTGTGTGTGTGTGTGTGTGTGTGTAATGTTCAGGCTTGTTAGGAGGTGTGACATAGAGGTCCAGCTCTGACAGAGTGAGCCGAATATGACACTCGTGTTAATCTCTACCCCTGCAGGGGAAGCGGCCTTACAGACGGATCCTATTACATCTTTCATTGGGCCCCAGCGGGCCCCATCCTCAACAGAGGGATTACTGGGGGCTCTCGCAGTCACTTAGCCGTACGCCGTCCTCCACTGAAAACCCCAAATCCACCCCTGACATCATCAAGACAGGGACTGGAGGAGTGTGGGTTTCAACAGGAAAGCAACACTGTACTGATGTACTAAAGCTAAAACTATTAGACGTCACATTTTTGTCTTGGCAGGACAAACATAGCAGACTGTGGATCATTATTCGTTAATGAACGGCAATTGAATGAAATTAAACTTATCATCAGCAGATGTGATGGCTGAGGCTGAGATGGTGGCACGCTGCCCAGAAGTGGGGCGATGTGGGCGGAGGGGTGGCAGCGCAGGAGGACTGTAAAAGAGAAAAGAAAAGGGATCAGGCAAAGAGTACAATAAGAACGATGGTTGGGATGTGTGTGTAAGTGAGAAGTAAAGCGAGAATGAGAAGAAAGAAAAGAGAGTGAGCAGTTGGCAGGAACAGCTGCTCCTGCTTCAGTGGCCAAGTTTCAGAGGAGAAGTGAGGTTTGGGCTGTATGACGCATGTACGAGCGCCACTGTCCCTGCCGCTGTCACTGTTCTGTCGTGTGCCAGATAGATAACACAGATAAAGCGGCAGCTCTGCTGTGCACCTGTCTTACAGTGTTTTGGTGTTCTGGCGTCGTTCTCCCGGATTCCACTGTGATTTCCCAGCAACATGCCACACCACCGTGACATCAGCCTGCAATTTACATCCAAATTAGAATCAGATGACTACGGAAGAGCTCTTTTATTTTTCTTCAGGTCATCTCTCTTCTCTTGCCCTCTCCTCCATTTTCCCCTCACATCCTTTCCAAAGATATTCAAGCCAAGTTTGCACAAATGTGACCTGACTCCCACTGAAAGCAGACTGATGTCTCTATCTAAACAGATCTCTGAAGTCAGTGAGTACCTCCGTTTGGAGCTGGGAGACGAAAACTTTCATCTCTCTCCCAAACTCATGGACAATAACTGCACTGATTAAACACTCCAGCAAAAAATTCTCCAAACTGAGCAACAATGTAAAAGAAAAAATGTGTTCAGGAAGTCCATGGAGATTGATATGTCAGAAAGGTTTTCATGCCAATTTCAAGTAAGTCTTGGCCAACTGCAGCAACCTTCTTGAGGAAAAATACTTTAAGTTTTCCACCATGTGAACCACAGGAGCAATAGGTCTTGTGTAACAGTAAATGTTGATCAGAAATCATTTTCCCTCTGTTGTTTTAACAGAGTAACAGGCGTCATATCACAGTCAGAAAAAATAACAGTCAACAAAATCTGCCAACACGCAAAACTTCCCAATACTTTCAATGATTTTCAGTTTGTGACCTCTTTGGAAAGAATAATGTGATTTTGTATTTCCTCAAACACTTTGAAGTGGTTCATCCATCTTGATACTTCCAACCATCAAAATATATTTTCTATTTAATCCATCCTTGTGTGACGCACACAAACTATTAACAGTCATTTTGACCTTCAACTACCCTACACCACAGGCAATTAAAAGTAGAAGTGTGAAGTACCATACTTGGGGATTACTGCATATTATTAATTCAGTCTTAGAAAGTACTTTGTATTTTGTGAATTGTATTCTTGGGAAAAGTTCTACTACCTATAACAAACCTAGAATTGATGGTTATCTATTTATACATTTAGGGCTCCTGGCTAATGTAGCTTTAGGGTGTTTGGTTCATTATTTGTTTGCCAACTTTATGACTTCTTAATTCTTAATCAGCTTCTCGAACTATCTCTGTCCACGGCTGAAATCAAATTGCAGCCTGAGCAGTAATCTCATATAATACGTAATCAAACCAGGATACATCCAAGCACCTGGTGTGTACACTAATTTGCGGGTAGAGCGAGTGTAGTAAAGCAGTAGTTAATAAAAACTTAAAATCTCAAGGGTCTTTCCATGAAGCCAGTGCTGCAGCTCCTCTTTGAATCCAGAGTCCAGATCAGCGCTGGCAGAGTCTGAGTGAACGTACCCTGAGCCTGTATGGATGGTGAGCCAAGAGATCACACAGACAAACATATGTTCGCTGGCAACAGAGAACCCTAGGAACGGAAACTGGCAAACTTTTACCCTTCACACATTCACACACACCAAAATGCATGAATTACAAAGCATGTACAAACACTAATGCAAAAGGAGGAGTCTAATATCATCCACAAATACACTTTAGAGTTCCTTGTTCATGCTTAAGCACAGGTGTCCATGCACAACACATCCTATGCAATCACATGGGAACACACACACCCTCCCTCATTCAGGAAGCATTATTTTTCATTATTCATGAGGGAGAAAATATTCAAATAATCATGAGCTTCTGCTTCGGTGCCAAACACTGTTTCTGAGTTTTATACTGCAACATAAGAGAGGAAAAGATAGAGAGAGAGAAAGCTTGAGAAAAATGTATGTGTGTGTTTGTGGGATTAATACAAAAGAACATAAGGCAAAGACAAAAGATATTCTGAGAGATGTATGATGGAGAGGCCTGGACTGCAGTAGTAAGAGGGAATCAGAATGCCCTTTATTGTCATTATACAAGATCGTCTAAAAGAGATTGGGGAGCTTCTCTATTTTCAGTGCAAATAGTATGTAAGTATAAAAAGTAAACATTACAAAAATGAACAAAACTATAAATTATGTTACAAGGATTCCTATATGCAAATATGTATTAAAGGATAAACAGTTTAGACAGTTATAAACAGGAATGTACAGGATGTTGACTATTTACAAGATAAATTATTTATATTGCAAAGAGGACTGTATGTAAGACTGTATGTTTATCAGTCATTCCAACACGTGACTCAACTGTTCCGTCACTTGGTTTCCCCAGTAAATAAACTGCAGGGCATAACCTCAGCAAAAGTCTAGTATCTAAAGTGTGTCCAAGCATCCTCTTCACCACCAAACCCAGTAAACAAACCGGCTCAGTGGACCTCAGCTTTGTTCTCTTCATGTTCGCTGTCCATCACTTTGATTGGCAGACAAGTGTCAGAATGAGGGAATGTCGCGGGAAGCTGGAAAGAGTGCAAAAGCCACGGCAGCAATCTCAATATTTCATCTCAACCCCTGAGAAAGGGCTCGGCAGTCTCATAGTTTAAATTCTAATCGTGTTAGGCCACAGGGGCATGTCATTCAGAGAGCCAGCCTCTGACTCTCCATCCCTCAGCGTTCCTCCCTGGCCCAAACAAATTATTAGAAGATTCCATTATTTCTCCATTATGCATGTGTTTGTGTGCTGACTGGGGAGAAACAGCATGCGTAAATGGGCTGAGTTTAGCTCATCATGGGCCAATATGTCTGGCCCTGGACACAGCTGGGGTCCTCAGGGGTCCTCAAATTGGTCATCATTACAGCCATAATGCCAACGCTTAGCTTCTACTAATGTCTCAGCCACAGCTAATTGGGGTCCAAAAAGCATACTGATATCTTTGGTTCTATCATTGTTTTAGAATTTTTATCTGTATGTGAGATATTGTTGTGTAACATTACCAATGGGCATCTCTGCTGCCAAAGACGTGTAGAGGCCTGTTGGTAGATTCCCTACTGTATGCATTTTATGAATAAAGACAATGACTATCAGAAAATAATATATATCGTCTGCAAGATCAGCATCAGCAACATCAGATGCTGTCATCACAGATAAAGACATACTGTAAGCTGACTGAGGTCTCATTGGAATTATCGGTGACATATCAACATGTGAGTCCCATGTGACAATAATGTAAATACATAATATAATAAATGTTTGTCTCTAAACCACACAATAAATGATGCGAAAGACAATACCTAGCAGCAGAGAAGCGACCCTCGTCAGATTCTCATAAAACACACTGTGCATAAAGGTTCAACCATTTATTATAAATACGAGCAGAGGGAGTTTACCCAATCATAAAAGATATAAAGAGAATTGTATTCCATTAGACAACAATATTTCTGTCTTGGATGGGGGGCAGTTATTTTTGGCCATTTCTTTCTTTTCTTTTTTTATGTGCTGCATATTTATAATGTCACGGTTTTATATCTTACAGCCACAAAGGGATATTCCGCAGTTCTGCTGCCATAATCATGGTCAATTCATAACTCAAAAGGGATTATTGATGCACATGGACAGCAGCATCAGCAGCATCAGCATAACATATCCAACTTGGTGCAGCGGCTGAGATTCATGAATACACCTGCAGCAACCACCAACTGCATTATGTGTACTATCACAGAATCATAGAAAAGAAGAATATAATGTATGTATATGCTTTTACAGCTGGCTTATGATGGTGTCTTTCTTTTGCTCATTCACTCACATTTGCCCACGTGACAATGGCAAGTTTGAGACACAGCTTGAAGCCCCAGAAAGTGCGGCACCCATCCATCTCCCTCACCTTCCAGACGGCTCTGTCCACACTTGTTACAATGTGAAGGGTCGAGACGGTAAATCAAGTCAGAGGGGATCATTTAGCTCTAATGGCTCTACTACAACTGGACCCCCTGTCTATCCGACAACAGGCCCCTCAGCGCTGCAGCCCGATGTGGCAAAATGTCACCTCTGAAAATTAGCCATCAAGCGGGGGCAATTTTCCCCCTAGCTAAATTGCTAAATAAGTAGTGGGGCTGTAATAGGTAGCAATCTGGGGCTAATCTGATGAGATCATTTGGAAAACGTTAGACTGGGGGCTTAGAGAACGGGCGGGGAGCTCTGTGTGCCTGCCTGTGTGTGTGTGTGTGTGTGTGTGTGTGTGTATAGTATTTTACACTCACCTTAGGAGGGTGTGTGTACACATACATCGTTTACATGTTACATTATAGGTATGTTAGTGTCTGTCTATTCATGCAGGTGAGGCCAAACTATAGATTGAGTCATGTGACTGCAGACATGTGAGTGTTACTGTTTGTGTGTGTGTTTGCGTTTGGGGAAAGAGGGGGCATGGTGGACATGAGGGTGAATTTTATTGTCGGCGAGCACCAGATGCCAGCTGGCAGCAGCACAAAGGGAATTGACAGGGAGTTGATTCAACAATTATCGTTATTCATAGCTGAGCCAACTGCAAAGGTCTTTGCCATCAAGAAGCACAGAGGGCCAGATTCATGCAGATAAGTGTGGTTGTAAAGGCATATTTAAAGGAATACAAACAGGAGAAATAGCCGTCAGTCCCCCTGACATGTCGGCAAACACACAATCTCTATCGTTGTCTCACAAGCACATGGTGAACATTGACATTTGTATGCACCAGTAACACCAACTACTCATCAGTCTTGTATTCGATGTGTTTGCACTGACCAAACAGTGTGGCAACATAACCTTTCATCACTCCTGTCACACTGTTTTTGATTTTGTAATATATATAATCTATGAATGGAACAAGCCTTGCTCAAACAAATAGTTGGACTGTTTGGGTTTCCTTTGTTTCAGCAGATGAGTTGCACATTGGCACACAACCTCATTTCCTCCTAACCCACTTTTGCAAAGAACTACAGTAATTGTTAATAATTTCAATCAGAATGGGGTCAGTACTGGAAGCCACTCGGCCCTGTGTTTAGTAATTAATGTTACATAGTGAAAATCTCATTAGAGAAGACAAAGGTTGCCAATAGCAGACAGGGCGAGGAAGAACACTTGAGTGACAAGGTCCCTCCATTTTTAGGTTGAATGCAGTCAGTCAAGGATTTTATAAGTAGGATCGATATGTCTGGGATGGGTCACACTGCCTTCTATTTGAGGGTCCCGATAATCAAACAGTGTGCAAAAGAACACATACTATACAAGTACATTTTAACAGCTGTGTAAAGATTTTGCCTTGGTGACCCACAGTTTTCTCACAGATTCTGATCATAAGTTATCCTGAGGTCATTTATAGCCACACTAGGGGGGCAATGTCACCCATCTGTCCAACAATTCGATCCACAATGAGCTACTACTATACTACTAACCAATACTATACTAGAGAATAAAACTACTAAAAATACTATTTCAAATTTTATCATTGTTTTTTTTTATAGTAGTTTTAGTAGGTATCCACAGATATTCTGTCAAAGCTACTACACCAGATCTCAAATTAGAAAACACAGTGGAATCTACCCAGTTCCCCTCAAGTAACTCCATTAACGGTACAAACATGTCCTATCCCTGAAAAACACCTTACATCTCAGATTGTTAAATGTCACCTGGCTGTGAGATTTAAAATCATGCCATAAACAATATTACATGGAAATGTTTAGAAGGGTCTCTTAAAGGAACCCCAGGTTAAGAAAGGAAGCTGAAATAGTTTTATAATTAATAATAAAAATGGAAATGTAAAAACAAAAGAGAAACACACAGTGAGGCATTTGATGAGGTGAAAGACAAAAAAATAATGCACAGGAAATGAAGGAAAGTCTTACTTTAGCCTTATATTCTTTCCTCTCCTACATCTAGACAGATTGTACACTGGGATGACCAGCACCTTGTGTGATCGAGCAGACCTGCGTGAGTCTTCAGAGGTCTCATCTCCCTTGATAACAAGACAAAGAGGGTAAATGTGTTGATAGTGGCAGACGGTTCAGGAATTCTGGGCAAATGTGTCAAATTAGTTCTCACGTCTGGGCCTCATTCCTCTCCACTTCGATGTGATCTTTTGCTCCCTTTTCTCCACTGCTCTTTACACCTCAGTCACTCCATCGCTCACCCCTCCCACAAACACTGCACCATTCCTCTTGTGACCCTGTCTTTCATCTCTATCTCATCCTTCACTTCCACATCTTCCCCTACAAAACAACCCCGTGGTGGCCTGGACATTTTTGCAGCAGCGGATTGACCGACTGTAACATTAAAGCAGGTGCCCTCTTGTGATCATACACATCATGACAAGCCACAAATCACATCTTTAATAGGTTCATTAATTATGTTGCAGTTTTTGTTGCACTATTAAAGGGTTGCTTTCTTTCTTTCTGCTAACTTGTGACTTTGAGAGTTGGGATGTTGTTCAACAGGTGAACTGAGAGTTTTATTTTCCAGCTCTTGCGAAGAACATTTTTATTCCCTTTATTTTGCCTTAAATCTTTTTTAGTAGGAAACACCGAAATACCCTAGAGTAAGCTTGTGTACTTCAAAATGATGTCTGGATTCTCAGAATCTTAACTTTATTTCTGTGGTACTAGCCAGGCTGACAGTGATGAGAGTACCTCCAAGAGCAAAGGAATGGGGAATGAGAAGGTCATTCAAGTGTATGACGTCACAAAGCACAGAGAGACACAGGAAAGAAACACTTCACACGATTCAGCTCATCAACATGTTGTCAGATTCACTGAAAGGACTAGATGTTGTAATCCTTATCAACAGATACTGTTCTTCATACCTGAAGCACTGATGTCACGGCTCAGCTGAGTCAACCCACTTGGAGGAGAAGATCAAGCTAATGGAGAGAGTTGATAACAGGATGTAGAGAGAATTAGGAAGTAGAGTAAGGGAGAGCTGTCTGTACCTGGACTGAACATCTCCCTGACGCTCTGGGCATTGTACTCTTACCACCCCACCTCAAAAATGAAGACTCGTGATTCATTGAAAGAGCTAAACGTTGCATTTCCTATTATTTGCATCCCTTTGAATTTGTGAATTCTTGGATGGCTGCTATAAGGCTTTACCAGTCAGTCAGTTGTGTGCCTCAGCATCACGGTGTTTCGGCCATTTGTCACAGTTCACCCGCTGCTGAGGTAGGCCCACCACAGGTTGATCAAGTCTTGGTGTGTGTCCAGGTGGTGTTGCTCCTCTTCAGCCACAGCCCTGTTGGCCCTCATAATTTATTTAATGATTTATAACTATTTAATTTTACTTTTGACAGCTGTGAGCATAATTTCTGTTTACATTGGATAGACAAATCTTATGTTCTGGAGGATTTGCAGTTGCATTTCTTGTGGTGACTGTGGTAAATGTACATACGGAAGACAGGTAAATAGTTAATACATTAAAAAAAACACACATCAGATTTCATGTCCATCTCAGTTGTTATGTATACGTAATTTAAGACAGAGAAATGGGAATTTTGAACACTCATCACACAAGGCACTGTGTATGCTGGCATCTTATTCCAAAACTTGTCAGAGAACTATGTGTAGCCTGTTTGCATGTGTTTGTATACACTGTTTGTGTGCTACATCAGAGAGAAAAACAGACGTCCAGAGTGTGAGGGTAAACACATGAGGGAATATGCAGAAGTTCCTGAGCCCACTCTGCCAAAGGCCCCGTCATAAAGCTTTGGCTTACAGCCGCTATAAGATTCTTTATAAAACCTCTCGGTAAGGCACTCTGTGCTTGCAGCAAAACCCCTGAGCAAGGTTATAGTGCTAACATGTACTGTATTTATTATTTATGCATAAGCCACCCCTCTCCTATCCGGGGAATTCTGATTCTTTTCCCGCGATAAAAGTTGCATGGCCTTACCCACTCCGAAGGGAGTAAATGATTTAACACCAAGGCTTACGATATGGTAAGTAAGCAACTAATGTTAATTCAGCCTTTTTTCCTGATATCGTATTAAGTCAGGGGCACAGCCACATTTACCCCCGTCTCCTCTCAACGTGACAGCCATTGGACCCATAAACACCAAACTCTTTCTGAGGGAGGTGATAGTTCAAGGCCTGACTCATCCCGGTGTTGTCTATGAGCCTATGGATATAGACTGCCATGATTGCATCATAATTTACGGTTGTTATGTGCCTAACCAAAGCCAGTGCTGACACGTCAAAAATTTTATAAAAATTATAAAATTATAATTATAAAAAAAATAATATATAAAAAATGTTTTTAATTTCCAATAGGCTCCAATAAAAATTTTAGAGTTTCTGTTTTATTTTACTTGCTGTGCTTTTGTACACACACACACACACACACACACACACACACACACACACTGCATGAGTATGGTTACACATGTGTATACATATTTGTTTTTCTTTTACATTAGGCTTTACTTAATTCATGAGCCCTTAATAATATAATATAATAATATAAGAATGTGCACTCTACTGCCTTTTTCTAAGATGCTGTAATTTTTGGCCTGTAATGTTCACAAAAAAAGTTGATGAAAAATGAAACATTTTATGGAAAAAAAATAGTAGGTATTTTCCATTCTACAAAGAGAACATATTTCATACATACCTCACAAAATAACTTCATACCTGTATGATGTAGACTTTTGCTTCATGTCATTTACCTTTTTCAAATTAATATATTTACCCCATCAGCCCTGCTAATGTGTTTACGAGCCAACCTACCCTTCCAAGAGAGGCAACATTCGCTACTTAGCCCATCTCTCACCATCACCACCACGCATCAAGGAGCCTCAAAAATTCAAATCAACATCAAAATAGTTTTATGTGTAAGTAAGATTCCATGAACTCCATTATTTTCCCCACTATTTGCTTGAATAATTCAAAGAAGCTAGCTGAATTATGGATACAGTGTACAGTTTGAAGAAGGGGTTCATGTGAAGCCTGGGGCTACAGCCTAGCTTTAATGATGTCTGGAGATGGTGGCTGGGCGGAGGCAGAAGTCGTTAGTTTCACAGTCATATTCTCAAGAATTAAAAACGCGTTGTTGAAGCTGTGTTGTGGAATGGTGGACTGGAAGGAAATATGAGCTGCAAACGATGGAGGACATACAGTGTGAGGTCATTCTTTTTCATCATGGAACATTGCTGTTGAATTAAGCAATGGAAAGATACAATTCAAGCATTCACTCACAAAAGACTGACAAAAGTCAGTGTACATGACGCACACACACACAACACCAGACAAAGGCAAACTAGAGTGATTCAGGGGGGAGGTTTTAGGTCATTCACATTATTTGTAGAAAGTAATTTAGCTATTTCAAGTCAGGTTGGGTTTGGTGAGATATTTGTACAACAAGTTAAACATCCAGGGCATGCTTTCTACTTTTCTTCATTTCAATTTTACCATGTCTAAAAACTGGGATCTTGAGTTGGCACTGAAAGGATTTAAAGTATAAGCCGGTAGCAATGACATCCAAAAACACACACACGCACTTACCCGCTCACACACATAAACACCTCTCAACAGCCAGCAGGGAGTCTTCCTGTTCCTACTTACTCCAACCGGGAAGCAGAGCACAGAATCCTTTCCTAATTACCCACCGTCCTCTAATTATCCAATCATAAAGCCATTAGCAGTCTCACACCATATTAACATGGTCCTGCCTACACACCAATTTGTGCATTGCCAAGATGCAACTGGAAGGGATTTTTAAGCTTGTAACCTTACAAGCGCAGTAAGTAGAGTTTTAAAGATGTTTTTCTTGTCTAATTTGAAACAAAAATACTACATTTCTGAACAGGATGTATTGGCTGTCATAGTGTAACTTGCATAACTTGCATTCCACACGTAAATCTGCCTCAAAATACTGTGCTGCTGTTATTTCTCTTTAACACCATAGACTACCCATATTGTGATTACATTGACATGTAATCACTGGAACAGTTCACTGTTCAACAACAGGGAAATAATCATTTCAAAATGAAATTTTTAATTTCTCTAAAACAAATTTAACAGAGAGATTGAAGGATTTGACATCTGAGCAAATTTGACATACAGCGGAACCCGAGTTTTCCAGATTATGTGTCATCTCATTGATAAAATCAAGAGCGAACAAAAACTAAAGAAAAGGTGAATCCTGTTAATTTATTATTGATACGGGCCGAGTCCCAACGGCAGGTTGTGCAACTGGGTATCCAGATTGTTCCCTCCTTTATTCATACCCGTCAGAGGGATGATAGGTTATTGGAGGGAATGGGGCGGACAAAGAACACAGTGCACAGATGTTGGCGCATCTGCAGCACCAAGGAGATGTTTGGGTTAACGGCTACCATAGACGTGCACAGACTGTGTGAGAGGGATGCTAGCTGTAGAGCTAGCTCATCCACTTCACTGATTTCCAGGTTGAGGCAGAAGCCCAATCTGCCAGAGCCAAGGAGATGCTTTTGAGAGTGGAACGATGAACTAACAAAAAAGTTATGAAAAAGGATATGAAAGAAAGTGTGTGGTTCAAGTGTTTGATTTGCAGTTTTCCCCTTCAAATAATGTTACAGAATGACAGTACACCTCAGTCCTGTAAACACCACTTGTGGCAGCAGACATTACCTTTTGTACGTTTAAAGACCAGAACAGCCAAGAACAATTTCAATCAGCAACGTCCAATGTCCTCCCTTGTCAAGTATATAGTCTGATTTTCATTTCAACTTTTTGTTATATCTTGGCATCAGTGGCACTACATGCATTTTTGTTTCCAAATAACATAGTCGTACGAAAACCTAAAATCATTCATCCTCAACAATTTTAAAAAAGCGTCTGGGCCCGGGCCACATTTTTATGTATACATTACAACTTTCCCACATACTTCCTCCTCTTTCCCAGAAATCCCACTTTTCAATTCCCCTCTACGTTCAGAGATGTCTGGATCTGCACAGCTGATGATTGTGGGCAGTAGGTCCTGCAGTGCAATGCTTTAATAGACTCCAGCAGACGCCTTGGCACAAAGCTGAGCCAAGGCCGGGAATGAAACTGAGCCTGTCAACATTGGCAGAGACACAAACAACCCACAGAAAAACTGTATCACAAGACAAAATGTGGAGACAAATCCATTCATTCTGCCTTCTTACAACAACAACTCCAAACACTGGCTCCATGGTGGCATTGTTTAATTTGATGGCTCTCTCAGTCTCTTTCCGTGTTTGCATGCAAAAACATCCGTATTATCTGACCACACAAGCAAGGTGACAGTGAATAATGGCGCTTTGTCTCAACTGATCCATGGCCAAGGTGTGGACTGACAATGAGCGATCTCAGTTCCTCATCTTTATAAAGACACACAGCTGTTCCCGCTTCGCTATGCACGCAATTAAACCTCTGCCATTCAGTGCCACCAACCAATAAATGTAGCCTTTGTTTTAGCTTGACACCATTGTTCTGTTTTCATTGAGATTTCTCATTGGCACAGACGTTCTTTGTTTGCTTTCCAGCCAAGATGTGTCGTTTTCCTGGTTTCACACAATGACTTATATTTGTTTGGCTTTTCCTTGCACATGTCTCCCTGATTTGCATTTTCCACATGCACATACACTGCACATGAAGAACTTAAACTAAAACTGAACTTTGACCCCAAGAGTCACTTCCACGTTCGACTTCAGTCTCACTATAATCAAATACAGTAGAGTATGCACCCAAAAAGTTCTTATTCATTATTTATAGAACAACACCACTTCCCTTTTAAAGTGGTTGCGGGAGAGAGCAGCTCTGATTCAAAAATATATAGAAATAATACAGGGGTCCTTTCAAACAGATGTTGGCAGTATCTTTGTTGACATTGTGCAGACCCTGTAATTAAAAGCCTTATAAACTGGTAATATCTATTATTTATTTTGTGTAAAGGCCAATATTAGGTGCTGAAAGATGTGCAGAGGATACAAGCTGCTTCAAACTAACCTCAAAACCATACTATGGTTTGAGGTAAACACATGGAGACTAAGAGCAGGAAACAGAGAGAGACACTCCCCTGATGAAGCCACATGCACCACATACATAGACAAACTAAAAATAGATCAAACGTTAAATACGTAAATATGTTAAATGTTCTTCCTTTTAATTATCATTATTATTTGGGGTGTGTGAAGTTTTCTCAGGCTAAAGCTGGATTCCCACTGAACTACTGCCCCCTGTTGACATACAACACTGGGTTCATCTAGGTTTTCATCTACCTGGGGTCGATTCAATAGCAGGTAGAAGGTTCAATATCTTTCACCACTTCCCACTCTGAGGTTACACATTTGTTCTAATTAAATCACATAGAGGAAAGGAATGGCTTTAGAAATTATATAATGTCACATAACATTATATTAAACTGAAAAATAGATATAAAAGAGAGGCAGGCAAAATACTTGCAAAATAATGTATCAAATATTAAAACAATCCTGTTTAAAAAGCACATAGGAAACACACCTGTGCAATAAGGCTTCAAATGACCACAGCTGAGCAACCGTCACTCTTCATCCTTTTCTGCCCACATCGCCTCCCCCTCGCTTCCACTCTCTCCTGTCTGTGGAGCAGTGTTGTTCCACGTCATCTTCAGGTCATAATGTAACATGACACTGGCGGTTGCAACAAGGCCGTCCGGCCAACCCGAGCATTTAAGACCAATGAATATCATTTGCTCCCGGTAGGTTCCCTGGCGCTTTCAGATGCTACCACAGCCAGACTGAATCAGCGTTTGCGCCTGTCATGTCTGTGATGTGACAGAACACACACAGACTCACCCACACAGACACACAACAGGCCAGTAACACCCTCCTGCACACGCACGCACATACACACTCACACACACACTACAGGAGCACAACTGTACCATGGCCTGCAATTTTCAAAACTGAGGCTCCCCTCAAAGGACACATACG
>CAAKHB010003475.1:34069-46082 GCA_901007665.1 Aeoliscus strigatus
CACACACACACACACACACACACACACACACACACACACACACACACACACACACACACACACAGGACATTGTCAGCCTCAAGAGACCACTTTGTTGTTTCTGATGCTTCTGTCGTCCTCAATACACTTCACGCTGCTCTTACAAATCCAGAGATTTCTCACATCTCACACTTCTTATGCCTTTTTTTTTTTAAATAGCTTTCAAGAATTATCACCATGCAAACCACATTAGGACTCTTTACAGGTGAAAGTAGCCTTGGTGAGGTTCCCCCCCTCATTAGGGGGATTAAAGACTGGGCAGCTCTTCTACTTGGTTTCGAAAGCGCCACAACAACCCCCCTCACCTCTCCCTCCAGCTCTGGTTTCCTGGCTTATACCCCTGTTTAAATTCCCTCCTGCCTCTGAAAATGTGCTCCCTGGGGATGCCCAGGACTTTGATCAGCCACCCCCGATGGATGCACCCGTCCACCTCCATGCACCCCTAAATCCACCCACCTCACCACTGGGGGAATAAGGCAGCTGAAAGGGGTCAGGGGGAATTCAGCTGGAGATAAGAGAGAGGAGGCAAAGAATAAAAGGGACGGGAGAGGGAGGGAGGTCTTGTAAGATCAACTGGGGTTGGCTAAAGGGGTGGATAAGTGGGAGGGTGGACTAATGAACCCCCTAATACCCTCCTACACTCACATACACTCACACACATTATGTAGCCTAATTACCTGCCTGATCTGGTGCAATGACAGCACCTGCAACGAAGGGTCAAAGAACACATTTGGGATGTGCCAAGGATCTTGTTAAGGAATACCTCATGTTAATGAAAGCTAATTATGTCGAGTGTTTAGTTTGATGCTAATGGGGTACAGTGTGATCTTGAAAGATCACTAGTAATGCAGACACCGGGCAATATCTTTTCATCTTGAAAGCAGTGCTCGCCTGCCCTGCTCTGGACGGGTGTGTTAACTTCACACGTTGAGGTATCAATCCTACATGGTGGAATGTATATCATACATTATATACACTAGTGCGTTGCAGCCATAATGGAGCATTTATATGCAAGAAGTGCTGTGTATGGCTCATTTGCACTGGCAAATAAAATGTAGGCACATAACTCACAATTCAATGGGTTGGAGCACTTTCTCTTGATTTACTTTTGACATTTTTGGATTTACTTAATCAATACCCACATTTGGGTTATTTACCTTTATACTTAATTGATTCCCTTAATGAAAACAAATCCATTCAAGGAGCCATGAAGCAGTTTTCTGATTGAGTAAAAGCCCAAGCAGGAAATGTACGCCTTGACATCCAGGATATCAATGCAGATCTTAGATAGAAGAGCTTCCAAACTG
This sequence comes from Aeoliscus strigatus, assembly GCA_901007665.1. Classification (NCBI taxonomy): domain Eukaryota; kingdom Metazoa; phylum Chordata; class Actinopteri; order Syngnathiformes; family Centriscidae; genus Aeoliscus; species Aeoliscus strigatus. The sequence continues at coordinate 35,416 of CAAKHB010003475.1, forward strand.
CTATCTCGTCAAATTAACATTTATTGAGATAAAATGATGTTCTGATAAAAAAAAGAAGGAAGCGTGAGACAAGAGCGAAGGAAATCCTCATCTCACTTGAAGAAAAGCAAAACTGCCTGAGGCCCAAAGCCGTGACCAAAGCTAAAAGTTTCGGGAGATAGTCGAAGAAGATGCAGTGTCATTGGTAAAATATAACTGCAGCCAAATAATCCCCCTTCCAAATTTAAAAATGGGAACAATAAAGTGAATTATGTTGCTCATGGAAGTCTGTGTTATTACTGTAACAATGTTGTACTGTGTATCTCTTACCAACACATATTGAATTATAAACAGTTCGCACATTAAATAAGCTTGAATGTGCATCCAACGTCTCCCTCTCTATGCCCCAGTCTATGCCCCAGTAGTGTGAGAAAACTCCTGACAACCACTGAAAAACACTCCACAGCACTGAACCACTGTTGGCATTTGATACACTGCAGAGGCTTAGGAGGTATTTAGGTTGTTCAGGACCAACTCAGATACAACCTCACAGTCATGCCAAACATGCATCCAAACACCCAACTTAAACATCGCTTTAGTCAGCCTCTTCTGTAAATGGGCACCCACACTTACTGCAGAGCGCTTGTTAAAATTCTTGAGGTCAATTAATTTCTGAATACCAACCAACTGCATTCAAATATTGGAATTATACCCACAGATCATTCCAGCGAGATTGAAAAGGTCTCATCTCTCTCACTTTGACAATGCTGCCCCACTAAACAGCTCTAAACAAACTCTCTCAAAGCCTGATGAATAAGTGAAGGGATAAAAGCTACATCAATACCGTTCTAAAGCATTAACGGGACAAATAAATAAATAAGTGGTGATGTGCAGGAGGGGGAGCGGGGGGAGGACGTGGCGCATTCTTTTGTACATTGAATCTATCTTATCAGAGCTTGTAAAAATAGCTTGACAGAGGCTAATTGTGCTTGTTGCTGAATAATGGATCATAGCGGAGAGGGCCTTCCTGGAACTGGGGCGGGTACGGTTGTTCCCTGCTGAACCCACAGGTTCCTCTGCCTGCTTTTTGCCTTCAGGTACAAATCTGCCACCACACCCCTTCCACCTCCCATTGTAACACTCTTTTCCTCCTCTTCCTCACACCAGTTCCATCTTCATCCTCCTTTCACTTCCAGCTTCCCTGTCAGCAGCTGTCCAACAGTTTTTCGTGTCAATTTGTTTTATAAACTATGAAGAAAGCGCTGTCTTCCTAATCTGCAACAAATGGATACACAGTTTAGAGGAAACACTACACTGTTACTTTTCCTATCAAATTGTGGGATCTAAATGATGTGAAAATGTACTTTTGGAAATAAGAGACATTGTCCATATCCTAATGAAATGTGGGGTCTGTGTCTGTGAAATTAGACATTTTATGACAAAAAAATACCAAAAATTCTTAAGATTTTGCACTGATTTACTTTAACAGCAATTAACCCCCACATGCATGGGTGGATGGTTTCTAAAACATGTTACTGATCATACTTTTTTATTAAATTCGGGGGTGTTATTAGAGGTGTCTCTCCTCAAACTGAGAGAAGCTGAAATGTGAAATACATCATCCATTTCAGTGAATAACTTACTGGTAAAGTCATATAAAACATTGTTATGTTCTCTTCCCATTGGTGACACTCCATGTTGAAGAAAAATTCTCAAATTGAAGTCAATGAAACAACAATTAAACTCAAAAGTTGTACTTTTCCTAAAGCCTGTCAGCCAAAGGAAAAAAAATAATCCTCTTACTCTGCACCATCCACATGTAAGAAAAAGGCTTTATTGGTAAATACCCGTATCAAGTTTGTTGCTACTCATCTAATATGGCATCAAAGTTGTCGTCCATGTGACCGGAAAAGTTAAAAGCGTGAGGTTGCATCTTTGCATAAACGTCTTAGCTATCGTCTCATCAGAGGAATGTGTGCAGCTGATGGAAGAATGCTTGCACTAACTCCGCACAACAACTAAAGGCTTGTTAAAAATTGCCTTTCCTCCATAGCTGCAGTTTGAAATATGTGTGCAGCTAATGAATCACATTCTTTGGGAAGTTAAAACAGCGTTTGTTGTCGGTGTCAAATTTACTTGACTGATGTGGTCCAAGCCATTGTCTTTTTTTAATGTGGGATTATGAATGTGGGATTTCTCCTTTGTTGATGAAAAGCAGGCATTTTGCAGATACCCAAAGAGCAGTTTCTTTAACTGCTACATCCTCGGATAAACTGCGGATAACTGCTGTGATAATTGATTTGACAGACAGAACATCGCTCAAACAGATAACTGTATCTTTCATTACTCTGATTTTACACCCTTTGTAGCATAAATCAAGATAAACATCTATGATAAGACAACTTTTGTGAGTGTTGTACATCAGTGTCTCCTTCATGGAAATAAATATTCTAAGAAGTTTGAACAGAAAGTACCAAAAGGGGCCACTAACATCCACTCTGTGCACGTACATATTGTTGATGTGCAGGCCAATAAATTACAGACCTCATTCTCTCGTCTGCTTCAACCAGGTGTCTAAAACATGAGTTGTGTTCATTGTTAATGAAATCTCTTGACTCTGTAGTATTGAGATTTGATTTGAAAACAAATCTTACTTTTATTCATCTATCCAGTATTACATCTATTCAGTTGCTATAATTACATCCATTTAGGGACAAACGTCCGTGTTAAAGGTTGGTCAGCTCAGATTGGATCTTCACCTCAAGTGATGTGTTAACATCTAAAAAAAATAGTAGTAGTTTTGATGGAAAATGTACTCTATGTCGTAGTTTTTTGCTTCTGGGCTCATTGTATAAGTCATGGCAGGTCAGTTGTCCATTTATTTGTCCATAAGGCCTGATGGGAGAGGAGACCACTCTTATCAATATTTCATGTAATCATATGATGTTGTGTTTGGTCAATCTGCCTTTTATGGACTCATGCTATCTTAAGCTGAAGCTGTCAGTACTTAGGGCCACAGAGGAAATCAATGGGGAGGATAACATCAGCAGCCAGCTGGTTGCTGCAAGTTCAGCAGAACTATGTTAACGTTTCCTGTAATAATGACATCACAATGTTGTTATGACCCACTGAGAGAGAACGTACAAGATATATGCTTTTAATGGTGCCCATGTGAATACATGAGCTTCTTAATGCTCTGAGCATCTTTGTGGTCATACTTATTTTAGTTTAGATATTTGAGTGTTATTGTGTGTATTTAGTATTTTTTAAGTCCTAGAAGAAGTCAAGTGGTCCATACATGATTTTTGTGGGATAAAGTTGATGCATCCTAATGCTACCTGACATTTCCGAACTCTTTTAATATTCCAATATTCTGATCAACAGCTCATAATGCAAGCTGCATGAATAATTTCAGTGCATTTGGCGGAGGCCTGATTATTTGAAACAAGTTCTGTTCTGGGCTTGCAGGGGAGCTGGCGGATCCAAAAACACCATTAGCCAGGTGGTATCCCATGAATTAAAAATAGCCGAACACGGTTTTCCAGTCAGGCTGCTTCACTGCTTTCCAAGCCCAGACACACACACACACACACACACGCCCCCCCAAACACACACACAGCACACACAGTGTTTCGTGACAGAAGGCTGCCTTCCCTCCAACCTGATGAAGAAATCTGCTGGAATTAAAAAAAAAAAAAAAGCTTGAGTGAGCAAAAGAAATCTGCCAACTGATCTGGACACAGATACATGACCCACATACCCCCTCACTCACCAAACCCATCCCCTGCCATGGTACGACTGTCATCAGAGGATGTTTTCACAATGTTTTACCATCCAATTTTTGAGGAGTGTACTTCAGGGACGTGTGAATTAAACGGCGAATGGGAAGAAAATGTGACAGAGACACCTCGGTGGAGCTGTGTTAGCGGGCTGTCATGAAGCCTGAAAAGGCGCCGGTACCCACACACCACGAGAGTCTGAATTAACATGAAGGTTAGCCTCAATCACAGTCACATCAAACCAGTTCACGCCGTCCAATGCGGAGGACTTGATACGGGTGCTCATATAACATCAGTTAAATGCTAGCAGCAGAATTCATGTCAGACTTAGTGTCAATGAGCAAAGATGAAAGAAATAAGAGCATAATAGGAATAGAAGGAGAAATGGAAGAAAACTAATTAAATTACAGGAAGAAAACATTAGGAAAGACTCTCAGACATCAGATGTAAGACAGAAACAAAAAGGTAAAGAAGAATACATAGAAAAAAGTCAATTGTAAAAGAACGACTACAAATTTAATGGAAATATGAAATCATGAATGAAATGGATGAATGAAAACAAATAATGATATCTGGGAACAGAACGTTCAGACGGGTGCAATGAAAACAGGAGTGGGATGGGAAAAATTAGATTAGAGAATAAGAGGGCCCTATTTAGATGGTCTAAAGCATAAAGCACCAGACGCCATGTGGCGCACTGCCGTGTCTCAGTCACTTCCTAGTTAGACGGCATACTTATAACTTCATATTGTATACCATACCTGCATTGGGTATATGACATATTCATTTTTCATCTCAATGCAGTGTGAGTTTCTGCTTGCTCATCCCACTAGTGCCTGACATGCTCAAGGTCTTTTCTGTAATTACACTGGATTTCCTCCTCAAGAAAGGGCTCAGGTTACAGCCCACAGTCAACTGGAACCATGTATAACCCAATTAACATTATACTATTTGATAACAATACCCGAGACACCAGCCTGATGCCATTTAAACACTAGAGGGCGCATCATTTAAAATGTAATATCAGCAAAAATGACCACTGGGGTTGTTTTGTGTAGGAAGTCATGAAAACAAAAAGCATGGAATAAGGAGGAAAGGAAGTAAGGAAAGAAAGCGGTGACTGAAACTCAGCAGACGTTGCTGAAAAACTACAGTATTAAAAGTACTAAAATAGAAAGAAAAAGGAGAAATGAAGAGATGGAGCACTGATGCGCCACCATAATGCAGGAACCCCAACAACACCCTGCATGTTCTTTGCTGCCTGCTGTATATTTAATAGCCACTCCATCATTCTGCCCCCTTTCCTCTCTCTCTGTCTCTCCATCCCTCCGTCATTCCTCCGCTCATCCGCGGCTTGCCCAACCAGATGGAGATTGTAAGGCTTGATGGCACATTTCAGCATCACAATCTGTCTCCATGTGCTGCGCCCCGAAACAGGGAAAGAGGTCCGAGCAGCTCCCACATTGTGCCACATATGCTGAACTTGAACATGTGATAGAAATAGAAATCAGCGGAACGGCTTGAAATGGCAACATGTCAACAGAGAGAGACGGAGGGAGACAGGGGAATAATTGTGAGGGAGTTAGTCAGTTGCTGTTCTCTCATGCCATCAAGCATGGGTGTAAGAAACTGCAATGCAGGCGGAGAATTAAATTTACACCATCACAAACATGTTTATCTTATCTTTTCTCTATGGTGTGGGGGTAAAAGCCTGTGTGACGCCAGTTCAAAGCATTGTCACATCTAAGCATGTCACAAACTTATCTCCCTCCGGGTTTTCTCATTGTCCATCAAAAGGATAAATAAACAAGGAAATAAGCAGGAGGATGTGTCTCCTGACAACAATGGCTTCCCTATAAAAGTGATTCACAAAGTGTCGGGGGTCAACAACTGAAGCTGAGACTATATGACGGCAGACTATTTTTCTGTTAATTTGCTTCACAGGATCAAGTTTTCACTTTCTCACTGGAGTGAACTTGTTTTTTACTAGAAGTGCATCATGAATAAGTTTTTGTTGATTTGACTTGCCCTGTGGGTAGCATCACACACAACATTTCCATATTCACCTAATTGTGTCAGTCACTCATCCTCAACAAAACTCTCTTTCCAGGTCACAGAGATGCTTCTCTTGCAATTTTCAAAGTACGACACAAACCAGGAAAAGGGTGTGGAAAAAAACAGCCTGTGAGGTGGCGACTCTTGACACTGATAACACGAAAAACTGTGGTGGTATGAGGCAACAAAAAAAAAAAAATGACACCAGACAATACATTTTTCATTAACTCTACACAACCAAGGTGAAGTAGTTGAGTTCCAGCAGCAGCCTGATGTGTCAAATGTGTTTGGATCGGGCCTGCAAACACTGCTGAGGAGCCCATGAAAGATGCATGGGACCACTGGAGAGGTATAAAGAATTTAGAGATATAAAGGATATATGACAAATAAATCAGGATGCAAATCTCACTGGATGCCACTGGGAGTTCTCCAATGAAAACGGACTGAATTATTGAGGAGGAAGACGAAACATTTCATCAATGAGAGGAGCCGTGGAAACTGCTCTTCCCTCCAGTTTTCTAACCTGTTTTAGAGGTCCTTCTCTGAGTCTTTGAAAATGACATACCAGAGGGGGGCATCACTGGAAGTACACAGAACACTACTACCGATCTAGTTTTATTTGTTTGGCACAACATCACACATTACTGTCCTCTGTCGTTAAACCTCAAAAGATGCTCCCTCCAGCAATCACTGCGTGATTGGAGGATGATTCAATCAAAACAACTGTAACATTAGCAATAATGATTATCTTAATAAGTAAATCAAATCAATAAATACATTTTTGGGCATACTTAGCAAAGACAAACTCATCTCAATTATTTACTATTGTTACTGACACAATAAAAGATCATTTACTAACAAACACATGCCTTTAACTTTACTAAATGACACAGTCATGACAGTTTTGTCAGACGTGCCACATCGAAGAGGAAAAAATAAATAAATCGAACAGGAACTCGTCACCATGGTGAACCTGGGTTGCCAAGCGCAACTGACTTGGCAACAGCGTCACCAGGGATACTGGCTCCCCGTAGATGAGGTTCATTGATTAGAGTTGGAGCTAACCCCAGAGTCCTTGGAATGATTAAACACTGTAGGGTTTTTTGGAGCGGCGAATGAGGGCCCAGGGACTTGTGGGAAGGACTTAGAGGTTATATTCATTAAGAGGTTGGAGGCCGTGCTCTGAGTCCAAACTGTATTTGACTGCCTTTTATCCACCATCATAACATCTGTGGTGAGATAATTATTGGATAACCTTCATACGTGAAATCCTGGTTTAAGAAGTTTTTTCACTGCAGAAAGGAAAAACTTCTTAAGGAGAGGTTGAAAGGGAGTTATTAATTTTATTTCTAAAGTTTTTTTTTTTTTTGTCTTTGTTTTTTGATGAATCATAGCACACATTCTGTAACCTTTAAAGCACCAACAAGTTGTTTCTTTATCACATTAAGTATGCCTGAAAAAAGAATGGTTAACATCTCAGTTACATCTCCTTGGCAGACCTGTGTTAAAGTACGATCCTGTGAATGATCGTAAGAAACCTCTTTAACATCACAAAACCACTGGTGGTTTTAACTTAATCAAACAACTTTGAAAAATGTGCACTAGCTTGTGCTATTGTGTGTATTCAGTGCATCTGTATCCTAAAATATCCAATTGGCTCACAAGATCCGTTAATTCTATGTCTGAGTCTGTCTGATTAAAACCTGCCGAAAACTACATTTGAATGAAAAAAACCACATGATTATCTTCTGCATTTTTAGCAGGCCGCAGCATCCAAGTCCCTCATTATGACAAGTTACTGACAATAACAGTTTACCTACACAAAGGACTATAAAGATGACCACATAACACACGTCTAATCGGTTGCAGCTCTTACGAGCAGAATATTTTCTCTGTGCAGTAAAACATCTTAATTGCTAATGGGAATGTCTCCAGCCTGCAATTTCCTTGTGGTTTTGAATGATCTCACGAGAGGTAGAGTACCACTAGCGGCGCTAGTGGATCAGGAAAAAAAAAACAAACAAGACTTGTTTATCTTTGCTCAGACGATGAATTTGAATCATGGGGACAGATCATAAAATAATATAAATGGCTTGTGTTCATTTGCTGTTATTGTCCATGCAGCAATTATTTGAATGTTATAAAGCAGAGTTAAGCTGCTATGTAAAGGTCTGACTTCCATACATTTCAACTTTTTTTTTTTTAGACACATCACATATTGAGACAAAGACTGAGAAAGATAAATTCTAAAAAAGGAAACCTAACTTGAGATTTTACACACTTCTTTGCTGCCTCAGAGGTCACGGCACACGTTGGCTCAACACACAGGCGTGTGTCATTCAGGGTTATATACAGATATGTAAATGAGTTGACATAGCACCGTAGTGACAAATGCGTGAGCTCAGTGTCACATCTTGTGCCAAAGAGTGTCTGACATACCAAAGAATGTACACTTAGCACTTGACACAGCCTGTCTACACTTTTTAAATGCAGCGGGTTTGACAGATCCAGTGTGTTCAGGTTTAAGTCCTGTTGAATGTGGACTCTGAGTTTCCCTGAACTGACACAATAAGATCTGTTCGGACAAAGTACGACTCATTAGATCAGCCTGTAAAAACAAGTGTATAATTTAATAATGCTTCCACGGCTCTGACGGCGCTTTGTCAGGTCTAAGAAAACAACTCTGGAAGTCATGAGACATCACACTGACTACTGATTGTTATCAGAGAGTCTGTGTCGATAGAGAAGGCATGGTTTTCAAAGGAAATGCCGCATGACTCCAGACAGCGAGGGTTTAACGAAAGATGCGACCAAATTGCATTGCAGGAAGACACTCCGACGTTTGTCCTGCTGCTAATGAACCATTACTTCCTTCTACATTTTCTTGTGCTTCCAATACTCGACTGTCACTCATCGAGACTTTAACCATCATGTTCATGCACAATAAAATGTAAAACTTTCCGCACCTTGATTGATTTTTGTCTCTGATTTTTTTTTCTACTTTGCAGTGTTTATGAACACATCCCATCAGAGGGTTGGAACAAACAGGTTCTGTGGTTATTTGGAGTAGAGGACCAGACAACCTCCACCTCACACACACACACACACACACAAGACAAACATGTGACTCTTTTTTCATCAGCTTGTGAAGGCATGAATAGACTGGCTGTGTTTATGATGGGCTGAAACATCACCAGACTCAATTGTTCACAATCCTGTTACAAAGTTGTCCAATGTGAGCACGAATTGTGCATGGAAACCAGATGAATATGAGCTTATATTGAGTTTTTCTTCTGTATAAACAAGAGACACATCTTATCTCTTTCAACTTTAGAATGTAACAAAAACATATATGAACATCCCCTGTTTGAGAAGTATGTCCATTTGCATCCTGTTTGTCGTGTTTAAACCCATTTTAATTATGCCTGTGAAAGAGGGCATGTGTGTCAGGGCTGCCTTGAAAAGGAGATGAGAGGAACTTCCTCCTCTTGGAGCAAGCACAAAGCAGCAGGCAGCGGTGTGTGGGAGGGGCAGGATAGCAAGTAGACGGGTTGAGAGCCAGCGCCAGGGACGAGGGTCTTTGTGTGTTTTGTTAGCGGCCGCGGCACCCCTCAGGTCCAGTGGACACACGCCTGGTTCATTCGACGACAGCTTTGTCTGGGATTGGAGGGCAGCCATGAGCCAGGCGCGCAGGTTGTCGTGACAACAGTGCAGTGAGACAAACACACACACACATACACACACACACAGACCCATGCATGAAAATCCATTCATTTAGCAGAGCTCTTGTAGTGGTTAAAAAAAAAAAGCATTGTACATATTAAATGTGGATTAATTGTCTTTTTGAGAGAGAAGGACACGGTGGCTTTTATCTTTGAGGTTTGAGGGAGTTACTACATAAATAATGCCACATATGTAAAAGCTGAGAAACACAAAATCGTCGTCAGTAATGGATGGCCCCCCTGTGTCAGCCATTTACCCATGAGACTGGGTGTAAATTAGTAAGGATCAATTACGAGAACAAGCGAAACACACTTTCTTTGAAGGAAATTAAAGTCAGTCAAACCACACTAATAGTTCAGGATCATTCACATCATTTTTTGTTTTCATTTGAAATATTGTTTTAAAGAATACAATGTACCCAAAGTAACCAGAAAAATATTCACAAGGTACTATCAAGCATCTGTTTATTACGTGTGTGATGTCACAGGTGAATCTCCATACAAGTGAACTGTAAGGGCATCCTGTGTGACATACTTGGTGATTCATTCACGATGCAACATTGCAGTTTTACTCATAGCATGATTTTTCTTTAATCTCAGAGAACTATCAGAGCCGAAGCAGAAGGTGTGTCTTGATGTCTGTGCGTGTTCAGAATCGTACACTGTAAGTGCGTATCTATCTGTTTCTGATGACAAACTTGTCTTTGAACCCCGTTCACCTGGTGCAAAGGAATGTGTCCGGCTGTTGTGCTCTCCAACCCTTGTGCATCTTTCAACCCGAAACTATGCCAGGATCTCAGTGGAACAGAGCATCCGTTGACAGCAGGCGCTCCTCCAAAGACATGCTTCTCATGCCCTGTGGAGGCCCCCTGTACAGGAGTTCCCCCTACCCGACCCTCTCTGCTGCAATCAAAGACAGCTTCATTATCTGCTGACTAATTTTGTGCCTGCCCCCAGGACGACTCCCAGGTAATGTGGTGCAGGTTCGCCCCCCTCCCCTGTGTCTCTCTGGAACAGCCGATCTGAGACTCTGAGGCCACAAGGCCGCACCCTCCAACAATGGTCCCTCTCAGGGGCCTGCCTGCCCCCCCCCCCCCCCCCCCCCCCCCCCCCCCCCCCCCCCCCCCCCACC
>CAAKHB010003475.1:51674-65869 GCA_901007665.1 Aeoliscus strigatus
TCAATATTAACTATTAAGCATGTCAAGTCTCAAGGCCCCATGTTGTAAAAGATATTGCAGCGAGGAATGCAGTGTATGTCTCTGCTATTCCCTCTATGTTTTGCAGAGTGAATCGCTAAAGTCTCTTTCCCCCTCAGCACCCCATTTGTCTGCACTGCGGTGTGTAATTGTAAATAAAGAAGAAGACACTCATGGATGCTCCCTCTGCATAGATGATGTCCTAATTGAGAGATGCAGCGAAATGGTTATAGGGTGTTTTCATTTCATGGTTCACTCCACTCTGACTATGCACTGACACTCACACACACACACACACACACACACACACACACACGCTGAACTCGCTGGTTTAGATCGTAAATAAGTTGAATATTCTCTTACTAAGCTACTAAATACATCTGCAGTGTCACGCTACAGGTCAGTCAGGTGATGCTTGTTCTATATGGATCATTGATTATCAACAACAAATACAGTGAAATTATAAATATCTGGGTCATGTGATTAGATACTCAGGTTCTATGATGAAGATTTCATGTTTACTTTTAAGTCAGTGACTGTACAATGAGCCATGCAAGCAGAGACGAAGGTGAAATCCCCCCAAAAAATACATGAGGATTCATCCAATCTAATCCAAGATTGGATTATCTGTGTGGGAAGGGAAGTAAATAAAATGTATTCAGAGAATGTAAGGAGTCCAACCAAGGTTTCATTTTTTTTAGTTGAATCAGAATCCCTTTTAACATTTGAACTTGTTACATGGGAATGTCCATGAATGGATCAATAAAGTAACTCTTATTTATCTTACCTTAACATTAGCACCAGAACAGATTCCCCAACGTGTTTTACTTTATGACAGCGATCCGAGTATGGAACTTAGCTACACCTTGATAAACAGGGATGGAGATGACCTTATTTTATTTATTTATTTTATGTATTTTCATTCTATAGGAACAAAAATAGTGAACAAAAGAAGCAATTGCCTTGTCTTTCATCACCTCATTCTCAACAATATTTGTCTGTAATTGCTGAGTAAAATAGCAGATCCTCATGGTTCTTGCCTATGTTTCCATCATCAATGCAGCAAGAACCTGCACTTTCATTTTAAAGAGGCAGGTTTTACCTTCAATGCTGTCAATAGTGTAACCTTGTAGCTGGTGGACATATGCTGCCATAGGTGCACTGGAACCTGTCAATACATGAAGTGTGAAATCCACCTTAATGTCACCAGTTCAATGTTCAACATGAAATTAATATTTCCTTGATGAAAAATGCACAGGAGACAGCTGATAACCTGTATTAAGACCTTAACTGTAAAAACTCAGAAGTTATTTGGAAGCCCAAGAATCAGAGGCACATCAATAAATTAAGTGTAGCTGTAATATATGCAGGTAATATACGCTAGAGTAAAGACATTTTAAAACGTCCTTCAGAGGCAAAGCCCAGGAACTGTGCTCACAGCAGCCTGACATCTCCACATCTGCAAATTGGATGCAACCAAGTGAAAAAGACACAAACACACCATTTTGGAATTTCTGAGTTTTCCATGTAGCCCACTCTCAGTCTGGGGGTTAATCGCGTGAATATTTTAACAGACATCCATTAATTTGGTTGTTACAATGCCAGCTTGCCTGATATAACCCTTTCTCCTGTTCTCTGCCATATCTAACTGTTTTTCTGTTGCTATTCTGAAACAATCAGAGGAGAAATGCACTTAAGCAATAAGAGTGGAAGTTCACTGGTCATGCAGCATGAACATGCATCATACGCAAGGTATGAGGAAGTCTGGCTCTTACTCTCTTTGTGCGATGTCCATCAACAGTTCGACAGGGACGACACAGCTAAAACATTATGGTGAAAGTAACACAGACACCAGGAAATGAACCGCATAGGGAAAGTAACCTCCCTAACAAGGTTTTATAAAAACCCAACACGATGTTAAAGCTTGATTTTATATGAGTGTGTGATACAGTAGTCACTGTAGCACACAGCCAGAGGGCTCAGTGTTTGATCCTCAGCTGTAAAATGGATTATCTGGTGGCAGGAGGGTGAAAGGATAGCAGCGTGTTAGCTTGGAAAAGGTGTGCGTGTGTGTATGCGTGCGAAAACAGAGATAGTGTGTGTGTGTGTGTGTGTGTGTGTGTGTGTGTGTGTGTGTGTGTGTGTGTGTGTGTGTGTGTGTGTGTGTGTTTGTGTGTGTGTGCACAGCAGACAGCCCAGGGGACTGGCAGCTCCCGTGGAGTCTTAAGAAGCTCTCTGTGGCTCCGGCTAATGCTCACTTTATCACCCAAACAGGGCGGGAAAGATAATCAATAGCCTTTGATAGCTACTATTAGAGTTTTAACAAGCTTTTCCTCACGCTGGGCTGCTTTACTGAGGGGAAGCGATGAGATCCAAAACAAGCCTTCATCCATGTCCTTTGCAACCCTCCATTCCCTGCTTATGATCTTCCTCTTCTGTGGTGTATCAAAATGAATATAGATCCACATTGGGCCTCTGATGGCATTGGCACTAAAAATGTCATAATCCAGACCAGAGACTAAAACACAAACTTTATTATACAATATATAATGGAGCTTTTGAGAATTGTCAAATGTACTTACTCGTACGTGATGGATCAACAAGTCAGACAATCCTTACAAATTCTGCATGTCTGTTAAAACATTCATGGACGTTAAAGAATTTTCACAGTAGAAATGAAACTTATCTGCAATTGTCCATTCTGAGGAAATCTAGTGCATTATGGGAGAGTTAAGGAAACACAGTAGACACACACATTTGTTGTTAATCTTGTGAACATCTCCATAGACATGTTGCACGCATGCACGCAGACACACAGACACACAGACACACACATTCAGCCTCCCAGTGCGGCGCAGCAGGGGAGCACCTATACCAAACTAAATTTAATTTGTAGCATCTGAATTTGTCACATCATTAGAATAATTGCTTCCTTCTCAGCTGTTTCCCTGAGGTTTGTTTCTCAATTTTTACCAACCAAGTAATTTTTTCATTTCAGTCTTTTTTTTCCTCGCTTTTTAATTCTATAAACTGTCAGCCAATTCCCTTAAAATTAGCCTCTCACTTGAAAAACAATAATGCTGATAACCATAATTCACCCAAATGGTCCATAAATAATTAGTGGACATGAGGAATGCTCATTCAGTGGAAGTGACATTTGACAACCTCATCAAGCTGTATTGTGTTTTGCTGTATCCCTGCTTACACTTACACTGTTGTTCATAAGTTTTATCAAGAGAAGCTGAGCATCAGTGGACCTGCAGTCGTCTTAACACAAAACCAAACCGATGAGGTGCTATGAGAGGAGAGGGGGATAATACAGTCTTCCATCATGAAAAATCAGCTGTTGGAGAAAAGAGCTATTCAAGCTTGATAAAGTGCAGTCTAAATCTAAGTCTGACGTGCATCCTTGTCAGCTGTCTGTCATATTAACATAGTAACAAATCTACTGAGTAATGCAAGTTGTGTCTTTTGTTGAAAGACGAAACGTAGAACATTAATCTAACAACAGTAATGACAACTACTTGGCTGTAGCTGACAAACCAAATTTGCTGATGATTTCTATTCTGGTCCTGCTGTGTTGACCCACAGGAGCTTTGCACAGCAAGACAGGTGGAAATGATCATTACACAAAAGTACCAATTTCATACCCTATTTATATACAATGACACCAGAATATATAATATATAATAATGTACTTTTTAATAAAAATGGACAGTTCTCAGGCATGCACACTTGCCAACGAATGACCTTCGTCAAAGCATTTAGAGTGTTTGATGTCATCAAGAAAGGCCCGGTGGGTCCGGGATGTGGCAGTGGTAAGCCAGGTAGGGTCAACCTTTCTTCCAAAGTAGAACATTACCCATGATGGGAGAAGGAACAAGAAAAAGCCAAACTTCTTACTGCAGAACCCTTCATTTCTGTGATTAGAGGCAGTGTGAGGCAATGCAACATCAGCAACTGGCTCTCCGTTGGCAAGTCACATATGTCCAGATGAAGTCTGAATTCCTGGAGGAATGACTTCATAATGTGAAGCACATTTAGCGGTTAACTACAATCACTATGATGAAAGATAAAACCATTGCTGCTGTGATTTTTTTCCCCCCTGACTTGTGAATTCCCGTGAAATCATCTTGCATGTGACCTTTTTGGTCAGACTGTCTATTCACTCACTACACACAGATGCAAACTCTCTATCAGATTTTTGCAGCCTTTGGCAGAAAAGTAACATCATATTTATGGACTGAAGTTTCATTTGCTGTCCTGTATGCTGGCTGTTTGATTGACATCATGCTCATGGGCGGTGATGCTGTTGTGGAAGAGTGGATGAGAGGGACCTGCTGAAAGGCGAGAGGGGACACAGAGGCTGGGTAAATGAAATCTCATCTGTCTATCTACGTTCCTGGTTTCCGCTTTATCTCTTCCTGCAAAGGCAGGAGGAGAGGGTGGGTTTGTGTTTTATGGAGTTTACAGTAATGCACAGAGGGTGAAATTATTCCTGGATCCCCGAGTTTAATTATTTCCTCTCATATCAATACAGTCCACCGACGTAATTTCCGTGTTGATCTGATTAAAGAAATATTATTTTCTGCCAGGGCATGGGCAAATTGACTTTGGTGGCAAGGTCTTGACAAGAACCAGACACGCAGCTTTATGCATCAGTAACGGCATAACCATATTATCCATGAACTGCTTCCTTCAGTGAAAAGCAAGATGCGGGCTGTTTCCAATGAAGACAAAAGACAAGAGGAAGGAAATTTAAGATGGACGACAGGGTGGAGATGTGCAAGTATACACCTTCTCTGAGAAAGATAATGATCAGACATGAGAACGGTAAATACATACACAATGTACAGTGCGAGAAGTGTGGACACAAACCAGGTGCTGGCTTCCGTTTTCGGATGTTTGGCAGGATTTATTTACCAATTTCTCTCTGTATATTAATGTAATTACAAAATGTACTTTTCACCATTAACCATAACTTTTGTTACAATATTTACAGTGCTGTTGTTAGTCTAATCATTTATTTGGCTGGGTTCAGTTTGGGTGTAACCACGGTTCAAAAAAAAGTTATGAGCCTAGGACTCTAGCACAAATGTGTAGATCAACAATATACTGATAATACCAAAGTTTACTATTCAAAACTCAGTGAAGTTGTTACAAATGAGAAACGCGGTTGCAATTGTGAATCACTCACACGTTTTCTTTCCTAATATTAACACGAGCAGCCAAATTGTTTGACACTGTTGCACTTCGTATCTTACAGTTAGTTCCTTTTGTTTGTCTTCAGATGTGGTGAATGGTGAACTCTGTAATGATGTGCTGAAAGGGAAATGTGAGACAAACTGCGCTGGAATGTGAGTCAGCAATCATCTGAAAGGAGAACAAAAGTGTAACAGGACTGAGAAGGGGGGCGAAGAAGTACAGCCATGTGGCTGTGCTGTACACCTGTAGCAAGAACAGGTGTTTTCTGCCCCCACTAGCAGGCCCCCTGATTAGGAACCGCCACGCTTGCCTTCCTCCTTCAAAAGCTGTAGCTTATCCCCCATCAGTGCAGCTCAGGTTCTGGGAGAAATTCCGCTTAATTAGCCAGCAGAGAGCTACAGAATGGAAGATGATGGAAGCATCCTTCCACCTTCTGTTACTCACAGAGATCTGAACACACATGGACCAAGAAAGACGCAGAACTAATTCAAATGTTCATGATGAGTATTTATATTCTGGAATGTTTTATTGTAAGACATCTATTGACCACAACTGTATTTTAAACTGTATATGTCATTTTCCAGACTAATCTGCTCCTGCATAGCGAAGCAATCAACAAGGAGAAGAGGAGAGAGATGATAATTATGCACAGCTGCAAAAGCAGGGGGCCACGAGAGGTTTCATTACTCCGCACTAAACACTTTCACCTGTGCAGCCATGCTACCCAGTGTTAAACACTTTCAACTGAACAGAGGAATGTTTTGGTGTTGTAATCATATTTCCACCCAACACTTTCCATGAAATGAGGGGACATTGTATGATGTAGTTGGATATTTGGTCTATTCCGTTTGAACTGTGCTTTGAACAGATCCTGATGCAAATTACAAATGTAGAGTAGCGTGATGATTATAATTAAGGGGATTATTTCCCTGGGAAGAATAAATCCACTTGTATATTCAAAGGCAATTTTCCATTTAGAAGGAGAGCTTAACTTATGAAATATCTGGTAATGTGGGTAATTCTACATCTGCAAACAGAGGCAGACAAAACTGGGACAGAAAACGGTTTGAAAATGTGAACATAATATTACAGATGGTTATCGGGCAAGACAACAAGCTTGCTATTTGAAAGGGAAAAGGTGAACAAAATGATGCTTAACGGAAGGGAATATAATTTTCAGGAAGCGGAAATCCCCCTGTACAGGCAGCATGGTGGGAATTTGGGCTTTGGCATGAATCGCTCTCTGTGGAACAACTGGTGCTCACAGATCAGAGCCCCACATCCTCCAGGCACAAGCAGCAATTCACAGCAGTCTTACAAATGCATGTATACAGACCTGTACACACACATTCTAGTGTGTATGTGTGTGTCCCGGTATGCATACACACATATGAAGATACACACTCACATTTACTGTATACGCTCACGTTCCCTCCAGCCATAAGCACTGCTCTGCAACCTAATTAAGGGAACAATTAAGTTTGAGGTTATGCGTATTTTATATGAGTGTGGTGTGTGTGTGTGTGTGTGTGTGTGTGTGTGTGTGTGTGTCATTGTCGGCTGAGCTTCAAGCAGTTCTGCTCTTATCACAGACACATAAGCTCAAATATGAATGCGCGTTTAAAACATTTCTTCACATTTGTCTTTGTATTTGATTAAGCTTGTCACTGAATTTGTGTCTGTTCAACGATTGTTCTATTCTCCTGATGTGCAGCCTGCAGGGGTTTACTGTCAATGATGTCTAGGTACTTCAAGTCATCCAAATACACGTCCTGGACAAACCCACCAACTTTCCAACGTGTCGCCTGCAGCCTATTGTGTCGCGAAAGGAGTGAGGTGACGTAGACTGGAAAGACAGAAGTTGTTTTTCAGTTTTGTCACGAAGATATACAAAAAATGTGACATATTTAGAACACTTTTGCTGATACACGCAGACGTGTGATTGTTTCAGAGGATTTGCATATAAGGTAGGCAGGCTATTGGCCTTGGGAGGTCCTCGCTCCCGTTATTAATAAGATGTAGATGTTTGAGCATACATGAGTTTCATCTGACAGAAGAGAAATTCCGTCTGATACCATACCGTAGGTCTGTGCTGGCAGCACAAACAGGATTCTGCAACCAGGATGCTAAGATGCATGGAAATATTAAACAAAGGAGGAGAGAGCAGATGCTGAAAAATACCTGCTGGCCCAATACTGAGGTTCCATATGCCCAACTCTACTGACTGCTGGCTGGCCAGCCTGTATGCTCACTCTCTCCCAGGCACACACACACACACACACACACACACCTAAAAACAGACAGACGCAGACACACACAAATGCGCACACGCTTCACTAGGGACAAGCCAGCAAGAGTAATCCTGGTCTACCTTTCTGCCTGGAGCGTACTGCAGTACCGTATACACACTACTGCTACAGAGGGAAATGGGAGGTGCAGGAGGTGTGATAACACTGACAACTGTGGTTCATATTAAACCCTGAGTAATAAACTATGGTTTGCACATCGTTGAGTGTAGGAAACTAAAGGGTAAGCAGTAACGCCATTGCTCTGGCGCAAACTCTGGGCTTTGACAAGGAAGTCATCCCTACACACACATCCACCACATCCTGTCTGCATAAAGGGTACACTCTTCTCTCCACTGGGACATTAATCTTCAGGTGAGGACTCATCCTACCTTGATGTGCATCTGTGAGCATCTATTACACGCCAGGTATATCTGTTATTTTATCCACCTTGTGTTCCCTCTACATACAGTCAGGCCACGAAGGTACAGTTAACAGCCTGCATCCTTCTTATGGCTCTGGTCCTACAGAATAGTAGATGACATAATAAGGAACTTCTGTATAAATCACTGATACTGCTGCTCTTAAACTAGACAGAGGTGTCTGAATACATTTAAACAGCAGGTAAGAAGAAAGAAAAGCCTTGAGGAAAAGAGCAAAAGCATTTTAAGGGCCAGGTCAAATAAAAACACACACTCGCATTTGTCATATTGCTTCCATTGCTCTCACTGATGAAAGGTGTGCCTCTCCACATGGTTCATTTGTCGCAGGCATCTCCATGGAAGGCTCATTGGAGAGTGCAAGGACCCCTTCATCTTTCACCATGACAGGTCTCGGACACCGGGCCCCTGAGACAGACGACCCATAACTCACTGGAGGGGGAGTGGACCTAATGGCCTTGACTCCAGGTCTTGGTAATGATTATATCCAGATTTCCCGCATCATACAAGAATGTCAACCCTCCACCCTCCAAAACAGGTCGTTGTCATCATGTGAAAGTCCGACAAAAAGAGGTAGACAAACAACTTACACTTATAAAATACTCATTGATTACAGTTCAAAACTGGAGCAGCTAACAAAATTATGGTGGACACCAAAGGACTGTAGTACATGAGCCAATTATGTCATCTGACTCCAACATGGTGGTAAGTCCTGTTTGACCAGTTCTGTATAACTAGAGCTGTGTCTTAAATCGCGTACTTCTAACTGCACTCAACTGGCGCACTCAAACATCCAAAAGTTAAGACCCTCAGCGGCCACCATCTTAGTGACGTAGAAATGAATACCTTTCGCTTTTCAAGATGGCGGAGGACAACAGGGACACCAGTGGCACCACAGGGGATATCACCTACCGATGGAATCCCAGGGAGTGCTGAGGTCATCTTGCTAGCTAGTTAACTGTGGCACATTTCCCGGCATTCCAGCATTGATGTTCCGCCATACCTTTGGTGCTTGTGTGTGATAAATTGTCATTTTCATTGTGTATGATTGTGGTTTAAGATGTGAGGGCCGAAGCTTGATGTGTTGTAAATATTCACAAGATGCGGCAGCAAGTTTCATTTTCACAACATTTCTGGTATGCACGCGATGGCAGTGATTGATTTGAGACAGTACTACCTTGTTGAAATTTGCGCACATCACCAGTAAGTAGTACATAGTGTGTGGAGTGTACTACAAAAAGGTGTACTAACAAAAGCATGCAATTTCATACACAGCATAGATTTCCACAACCACATCTCTGTCGCCCATGTACTTAAAAATTGTACTTATCTAGATATTACATGTGTAGGAACATACAACTGAACTTAAACATGCTCATCATATGGTCTGTGTTATATCCAGTGAAGCCAATGGGTGAATAAAGACGGTCATTGTCCGAGGAGCATGTTGATGACATTAAAATTATTAGACCAGAACAATTGCGAGTGGAAAAAAAAATGAGTCATTTATATAAGGATGACAATGAAATCGCTGAACTGGTGAAGGGCTCACACTGAAATCATCAGACCAATTCAAGGAACAGCAGCTGTTTGTGACTAAGTTACAAGCTCAGGACATGAAGGGAGCATGTGTTGCTGCCTGGGTGCCACTTTCACAAAGATCAAGTTTATGCAGTGAATGTCCTGTGGTCTGTCACATATACCACACAGCAAATTCTGACAATGTCTGGCCAGTTATATTCTATTTTTTTTTCTTTTAAGTTACAAAACTGCAAAACGATAGGCACCCACACTGATTGATGATTAATAGCATCATTAATTTGTACTGAGCAACAATAGCTGGCTCCAAGCCACCACACTCAACTGTAAATTCTTTTTTTTATTTTGACTTACCACATTCACAGTCAGTCAAAGAGATCGGGATCTTTTAGAGTGCTCCAGATGTGTAAGTGCTGACAAGAAAGTGAGGATTTGATCTCTCACAATTTAACTACAGAGAAGAGTTCAGAGAAAATAATATAACTGACCTCAAAGCCCACTGAGATTCACCTTGTGGTATCACACATGTTCAATCTAAAGAATAATCATCCAACTCTAATCACAGACTTGCATAGGTAATGGATGTAATTAGATTATTTCTTCTTTTTCTGCCACTGTAAACCTTTGGGGGTGTGACAGGATAACCTTTCATTTTCTGAACACCATATATGGAATTGAAAATGAGGTGGAAGGACATTATAGAAAAATGAATAAAGAGGGAAGGGGAGGGGTTGTTCAGGCTATGAAGCCTTACTTATGAATATGCATATTCATATTTGGACCCTGGTCGATGTGAAAGACAATGGGGACTCCAAAGTTTGCTGGCCCCTTTCAGCATATTCAGCCCATCCCATACAAAGACACAGATTTTCTGTTGAGGCCTCTTTAGGGATGAAATGGAGAGGAGCTCAAGCACCCCTGAGTTTCCCTGAATCAGACAGACAGGAAGTGGTCCTGCAAGAACCCCTGGCCCCACAGCGTTTCCCATGAATTCCCACAATTCCTGTTGGTTGGTTACATATTCATCAATGCACCACTCTGCTCCACTTCAAAACAATCATAATGGGACAAGAGGGGGGCAAAAGCCAAGACGAGCAGAGACAAAAAAAAATTATATTGCCTTCACCGCCACAACATGATCCAGCTAAGAGTAGATTGCCCTTTTCATTCGGGACTAAACTGTCTTTGTGCCCAAAGTCACAAGTACAGAAAAGAACCAAAAGCCAAAATAATCGGGGTTCTTCAAAGGTTAATCCATTACAAGAGAGATCAGAGTATCCCTTCTTTGAGAAAAAGAAGAAAATGTTTCTTCTCTCTTTCCCTCCTTTCTCTTTTATGTCTGGCCATAAAGAGCTGGTTTTATGCACACTCGAATGGTTGAAGCCCACAGAACATGCATTTGAATGAGAAGGAACCACAGGAGGCTGATATGTCTTCACAAACATATATTCACATGGAGCAAAAAAAGGAAGAAAGAACAAAATGAAAATATAAATAAAAAAGCAGACAGTAAGGTAAGCTACATAGGGAAAAGAGAGGGCTGGAACATATTTATGATAGACAGAGGAGAAGAGAAAGAAAAGCATTCTGGTGCTTTAATCGCAAAATCAGAGCTGAAGAGGCAAGGCAGCCATGCAGTCATCCTAACGGATCCCGTCTGAGAATGCTATTACAGGCCTGGCTCAAGCTGTCAACACTACTGGTCTTTCAGATCCAGCATTGAAGCTTTTTACTCCAGCCATGACCTGCGTTACCTGCTGAAAAACTGTGTCTGCTTAATGTCAGAGCCTTCATTGCTTTATGAGGTTGCTTCAGTGGAGAACTGCAAATAACCTGTTTTTCTCACCTCTGCAGAACACCCATTCAGAAAGAATACCATGGAAACAGACAGTTCAGTTGTTTAATCACACAATAGTGCCAGTGCAGGGAATTAATAAGGACTCTCATCACCCAAGAAAAACAATCCAGTGCAATTCATGCCCAGGCCACCAGTCATACTTTGCTGCCTGTATATTTTAACTCACTGTTTCGTGGCTTTTGGTTTCTCCAGCTTTATATGTTGTTTTGCATTCTCATACTATAGAGACTTTGAACGTAAAAAATGACATGGCATTCTATTAAGAAATATGTCTGACTTTACGACAGACTAACTTGGTTTACAACAAGTTTACAATGAACTTACGGCAGCCAACCACTCCACATCTTACCTCCATCCTTCCAAACTAAGTATACCATACACTCAGAAAAATGCTTTCATATTGGAAAAAGACCATCTCTATAACAGACAGCATTACAGCACATGTCTGTTGAGTGTAAGCCAACTTACCTGCAGGACTGGAGAATGGAGTGATAGATAGAGGGAGAAGGATGCTCGTATGAACTAAGGGGGTGGAAGGAGAGATGCTAGAGGGAAGCAGGAGTCTGGAGTTAAATATTAATCTGTGGTGATTCATCTACAGTGGAAGCCTCCAGGCTCCTTCTGCACATCACCAGCTGTTGGCCCCTGTCTCTTGGCCCTGGACGTGGATGTGAAAGGCTGGGCTGCTGCCCAGTGTGCCCATGCATGAGCATCCTTGGCTGTGGCAGAAGCAGAGAAGGCCAGGGCAGGTGGTGGGCCTGGCTAGGAGTATGTGTGTGTGTGTGTGTGTGTGTGTGTGTGTGTGTGTTATGGGGCATACACATACTGCATGACCACAACTCTAGGGTCATAAAAGCCTTGTGCTGGAGTCACCACACTATGTCACCACTACTGAGGTCAATGAAGCTTGACATTGTCAGGTTATGAGTTGCTGTCGGGGTGTGAGAATGAATTGTCTGAGTTATAACAGACCAGTGCTTTCAGTCAGAAAAAAAGCTTGGCCCAGCAGTGTCCACTATCAAACATTGTAAACATAAACGACATTGATACCACATGCATGTTTACTACTTGTGGAGAACATTTTAAATTTAAATACTATGACGCTTAGATCCAGTAGATCAGTGTGTTTGTAACACCTAGAAAGCCTGAAGAATAATGTCAAATCACTCAAAAGCTTGCAGCACCGTTCAGACTGCGATGGGCAAAGAAAGGTAACCAATATCTACATATGTGATAGATTTCCTTTAAGTGATTGTGTCTTTACATTTTTAGTCTGGCATTGTCTTTCAAGTTTTCTGCCTTTGTCTGGTGATTTGCTTCATGTCTTGGGGCACCAGAGACAAATCTGTCTGTGAAACCATGGACAGGAGTGTATTATATCATCTGCACATGAATGTGCATATTGTACACAATTACTTAAGAGTTCTCTCTCACAGAACAAGAACAGGACAGCACAATCGGGCCTTGGCCAATTGTTAGCATTCAGGATCACAAAAAAAGTAGATGAAAAGAAGAACAGCAGGATGGCCTGTGATAAAGATACTCACTGGCTAGACTGCAACTACAAAGAAACACGAATCAAAAAGAATCGTTTCTTGACTTTTTCTCAGCAGGTGTCCCCAGAGTTCACTGATTCTTGCCTCAGTCTTGTTTGACTTGTTTCACCATGCCCATTTGAAATCGGAGAAGAAAGAAAGGGGATATGTTAGTATCAAATGAAAAAGAGAAATTTTCCTCTACCAGCACAGCAGCAAAAGAATACCGGAGTCCATAGTTTGTTTTCTTCCCTCCTTTTTCTTCAGCTATTTTGCCCCCTTCATGTATTTTCTCTGCCTCACCCACAAATTATTTTTTAAAGATCAGGCTGGCTCAGTCTACATCTGAAAGAGTTAATATATATATATATATATATATATATTAATAATAACAATAATAATAATAATAATATCTATCTGTCTGACTTATGTATGTTGAACTTAAACTCAGACAAATAACTACAACAATGGCCAACCCTATATTTAATGAATAAATTGTGGAAAAATGCTTACTCCACTATTTTGCATCAGCTCCCCTGCATAGGGTTGTTATCACTCAGACAATTCTTCTTCACCCTCCATCCTCTCAACACAGCTCCCTTCCAAATACATTATGTCATCAATTCATACTTTTTTTTTTTTGGTGTGGGATGCTCACTCTTATGACACCTTATCACCACTTAGGAACTACAGAGAAGAAACGACACAACAGTCTCTTTGGGAAAGAGGGGGGGAAGGAGAAGAAAGAGAAAATGCTGGTTCATGAATTATAGAGGAGATCACTTCCATCTGGATCCAGGGAGAGAAAGATAGACCAGGAGAGAAAGAAATTCACCCCTATTCTTGTATGCCCCGTCTGGTACGTGGGAAGCCACTGGGGAGAACGATTTATGGCCAATTGAAGCAGCAGCAACATCCCTCGGAAGGCAACGAGTGGATCCATAGCAACGATCCTAGAGGGGCATATTAATCCCCTGCTTTATGTAGTGCTAAGTGTACAATAGTAATCAGGATTGGAGCAGGCCCCACTGATCATTAAGGGAAAAAGGCTATATAAAGAATTCATAATGGGATTAGCCCACGGCGAATGGAGAAAGAGAAAGAGACAAGGGAATGCGGGGGTAGTTGTCAGAAGGATGAGGACAGAAAGAATTGGGCAGAGGGAGGGCAGGTGGGAGGATACAGGGAGGTAGGGGGGCACAACCACACCGGAATTAAATAACCCATCAAATTGCATGGAGGAATTTTAATTTGCAGGTTAATGTTGTATTGTGTTACAAATCACATCCAATGGTTGCTTGGAACAAGTTTAGAA
>CAAKHB010003479.1:7412-29117 GCA_901007665.1 Aeoliscus strigatus
CTCTGACCCCCCCTCCACCGACCACCACCACCACCACCACCACCACCACCACCACCACACACACACACACACACACACATCAGGCCACAGCACAGATGGAGGGAAGGCTGGCAGAGTTTGTCCACGCGTACTCTCCTGAGAACGTTCTTCCTCTTGCGGACGGCGTCCTCAGCTTCATCCACCACCAGATCGTGGAGCTGTCCAGAGACTGCCTGGCCAAAGCCTACGAAGGCCTCATCACATCGGTCTACTTCTTTGAGCTGCAGGAAAATCTGGACAAGCTCCTTCATGATGCAAGTTCAGCTTCCTGACTTTCCCCATAAATACAGCCGGCATTTCTTATTTTTACAGATTTGAACTCGAAACCAACACAGGTTGATGTGATCTGCATGTTCAAGTTGGTCGTTTTATGTTTGATGATCCGCTGTTTTACAGTTTAGATTCACGCCATCTTGTTTCCAGCAGCAGCTGATGAAATTCAGACCATAGCTGGATCATTTTCTCATGCGTCGATAAAAGAAAGAACCTGCCAGGTCAAAAGGTCACATGGTTTGTCTCTGTGTCTCTGTCTCCTCTGCCTCGGTTGGAACCAACAGGCCTTTGAGCGTTCAGAGAGCACCGAGGTCGCCTTCGTCACCGAGTTGGTGAAGAAGCTTCTCATCATCATCTCCCGACCGGCCCGTCTTCTGGAGTGTCTGGTGAGATAACAGTCAAAAAACAACAACAACAACAACAAATGACTGGATGGCCTCACATAAAAATATATAGTTCACGAGGATAAAAACCCTCAGGAGCAGATGTAATAAAAACAATACTAAAACATATCAAGAGAAAAGCAGAGGTGCAGGTGTGAGCTATGGTGAATAGATCCGATGGCAGTCGGCAGGAAGTGTGTTCCTGAGCTCGATGAGGAGTTGTGACGGAGCTTTGGATTTTGGCCGACATCTGTAAACAATGACACAGCGAATATCATCGACGATCATTTCCACTTTAGAGCTCTGCATTTGGAGTGTGTGTGTGTGTGTGTGTGTGTGTCGTCATCCTGTTGGATGTGGACGAGCAGCAATGTTTCATGAGCCCAGCTGCTGAGGTGTGTCAGTACTCAGTATGAGTTGATCTATTTGATGGTGATGCACATGCACCAAACAGAACCATGTTTACCACTTCTTTTTGAAATCCATTAAGAATATATGTAAATAAAATGATAAATGTTATAACAAATGGGAAATCGTCACCACCTCATCACATTAAATCGTCTGTGAATTGACCCCCACCCCACCAAAATAAATGTATGGATTTGTTCTTTGATATTGATAATTGTTTTGTTTTTGCCGGCCGTAAAGTGTTCTGCTGACTTATGGGTGATACAAATTCAGCAGGGAAAGAATCTCACATACCAACCAGGTGCCTGCATCACTCCAGGGAGGGAACACCAGCGCCGTCACTCTCCCTGACCAAAGTTTAAACGAACCTTTGGACGTCGAGTTGAGTTCACCTGATGCTCCGTGCGCTGACATTCTGCCCTGCAGGAGTTCAACCCTGAGGAGTTCTACCATCTGCTGGAGGCAGCGGAGGATCACGCCAAGGAGGGTCACTTGATGAAAACCGACATTCCTCGTTACATCATCAGCCAGCTGGGTCTCACCAGAGACCCCATCGAAGGTGAGCGAGGAACCAAGTGTGGCGGTTGAGACCAGCAGGCTGCTGTTTGTAACACATGATATGTCTGTCTGCGATCAGAGATGGTCAACCTGGATAGTTATGACAGCGAGGGGCCATTAACACCGGAAACTGATGAGTCAGCAGAGGTGAGATCATCCTCATTTTTTTCTCCTGTGGTCTGACGCCACCTTCAGCCTCCCCCCACGCCCCCCACCCTCCCCGTTCGTCCATCATTCGTCTTTCCTCTGTCACAGTGGTCGTCTCGCCAGCCAAGGTCCTTTTTGCAATCACTGAAAATCTCCTCCCAATCTGCTAATGACTTGGCACGAACGACTCTGTCCATTTACTCCAGCTCATTTCTGCTCAAGTCCAAAACAGGATATCCCCTCTCTGTGAATGCCGCCCGCATCGGCTTAGTTCCAACAGTTAAGTTATGCAGACAAGAATGAAAGGAAAACTGGAGGAGGGAAGAGGACCAGGCTGATTTTGTGTTGTGTGTGTGCGTGGGACGTAGTGACAGGAGTTTACAAACATCACGGCTTTGGGGTTTTAAATCTTGTTTTTAAAGGTTTTCATTTTCTTAATCATTCTTTAAGAAAGTCTTTTAAAGAAGCGGTCCCATGGCCCCCTCTCTTCGTGTTTGGTTGCCCAATAGGCATAATCTTGGTGAGACAGGGATGGATCTTGATGTCCAGGACCTTCCCCAAGAGCTGTACTACTTTCACCCAAAATGGCTGTATCAGACTTAATTTCCCATAGCACATGTAGGAAAGTCCCTGCCTTCAGAGGGGGAGGTTTTAAATCTTAAAGATTCTTAACAGACTTACTAATTGAACAGTGGTGAAAATGAATGAAAAACTCTGATCAGCCATTGAGGGATGTTGAACTCTTGATGATATCCATATACCCGAGAAACCCAAGACGGGTTTCTGTGTGAGAGGATTTTCATTCACAGTTCATAAGACACAAAGACAAAGATCTAAGAGATAATGAGGAATATTTAATGATTATGCGATCTTTGATGCAAAGGGGAAGATCCGAGCGATCAAACCACCGGGGGAAGCAGATTTCCAGACCATCAAGCTGATCAGTAACGGCGCATACGGGTGAGATTCTCTTCACTGACAATGACTCGCAAGAATTATAAAAGCAACACAAAGAGACTGAAAATAGCAGTTGCAAATATGCGGCTCCTCTTCAACCAGCGCTGTGTATCTTGTCCGTCATCTGGAGACACGTCAGCGTTTCGCCATGAAGAAGATTAACAAGCAGAACCTGATCCTAAGGAACCAGATCCAGCAGGCCTTTGTGGAGCGAGACATCCTCACCTTCGCAGAGAATCCCTTCGTTGTCTCCATGTTCTGCTCCTTCGAAACCCGTCGGCACCTCTGCATGGTCATGGAGTACGTCGAAGGTGAGAACGTCCTTTATTGTCCCACCGCAGGGAACGTGATGGGGTCATGGCAGCAATGTCGTAGGAGTAAGAATTAAAGAAAAAAGTGAATACACAGTCCGAGTGCAACAGAAAGGTAGAAAGGTAGAAAAGGAAAAACAAAAAACAAAAGAACTGAAGAGGCCTCTTGGATGAGAGGGGAATGATTTATGGTATTTTAATATTAATATTAGTAGTATTGTGAATAATGTTAAGGATAACAATCTCAGAAAGACACTGAAGAACTCAGAACAACCTGACGTGTCTCATTCAGTCGTTCAGCCATTGCTGGTGTCCATGTTCATGACTCGTCCTGACAGGTGGAGACTGCGCCACCCTGCTGAAGAACATCGGGGCTCTGCCAGTGGAAATGGCGCGCATGTACTTTGCAGAAACTGTCCTGGCACTGGAGTACTTACACAACTATGGCATTGTCCATCGCGACCTCAAACCTGACAAGTACGACTTCCTGAGACCACATTGTGACACTTGACTTTGATCTAAATGTGAATAAAATTAGTGTGACTGTGATGTCACGGGGTGTCTTTTTCTGGTCAGCCTCCTGATCACGTCCATGGGCCACATCAAGCTCACAGACTTTGGTCTGTCGAAGATGGGGCTCATGAGTATGACCACCAACTTGTACGAGGGACACATCGAGAAGGACACGCGGGAGTTCCTGGATAAACAGGTACAGGGCCACTGTGTCCTAAAAACACAATAGTTGGTACATTAGACATCTTTTGATCTTGAATTTACCCACATGGAATCCTGGGATCTTTATATGTGGCGTTTTCATGCTCTAACGGATCGTTAGCTAGCTAGGTATTTTAGCTAGGTTTGATAACGTTAGCTAGCTGTAGTAGCTTTGCACATGACCCAAAAACATGCTTAGCGGTCAATAACCCGTCCTACCAGGTTGCAAACAACCCAGGTAATTTGCACAGTACTTGTTTTTCCCATTACCCGTAACATATACGTTACTAAACAAAGTTTTTTGTTTTTTATTTCTATATTTAGGCATTTTTGTCGAATTTACGATTTGAATAGAGGCACATTACTTGCCCCTTCACGTCTGAATTAAACGTGTTTTGCCTGCAGGTGTGTGGAACCCCAGAGTACATTGCCCCGGAGGTGATTCTTCGTCAGGGGTATGGGAAGCCGGTGGACTGGTGGGCTATGGGCATCATCTTGTACGAGTTCCTGGTTGGGTGTGTGCCTTTCTTTGGAGACACTCCAGAGGAGCTGTTTGGACAGGTCATCACAGGTGGGCTTTGGTCCTCCCTCCTCACCTCCTCCACCCTCACCCCGCCACCCCGCCAACACCTTGTTTCCTCTCCACTCAGATGACATAGTGTGGCCGGAAGGAGACGAGTCTTTGCCTGTGGACGCCCAACATCTGATCTCCTCGCTGCTGCAGACGAATCCGTTGGTGCGTCTGGGAACAGGTCGGTATATGAATATATGTTTGAATTCAGATTCTATTCAGTGTCCCAGTGGTGAGAATATCCATATATTATATTTGTTATATTCTTGTATTATATATTTATATTTTATATTACTATACACTTCTTATAGATTATATTTTTATATTTTATAGTTCAGAGAATTTTGATCATTTGGTCATTTATAGTATCACTCTAGTTCTTTAATAGATATTTTGTTTAGTTATTTAATCATTAAACAGTCTATTATTAATTGCCCTGCATGATGTGTCCATTATCACTGATAATAAATCATGTAATCGTTGTGTTTAAAGTGTGTAAAGAGTGGTGGCAGGAATCACAAATGAGCCTATATGTTATAATCACACAAATCAGAAACCAAGAATAGAAACAGAGAAAAACGTTCTGTTCTCCGTCTGACGTCGTCAAGCTGCGGCTGCCGTTGTCTTTCCATCCTTTCTCTCTCTCTCTCTCTCTCACGCCTCCTCCTTTTCCGTCCTCTGGCCTGCAGGTGGAGCGTTTGAAGTGAAGCAGCACTCGTTCTTCACAGAGGTGGACTGGAACAGCCTGCTGAGACAGAAGGCAGAGTTCATCCCTCACCTGGAGTCCGAGGAGGACACCAGCTACTTTGACAGTCAGTCTCTGTGATAAGTGTGATATGTTGATATGTGCAATGTGCGCAGATGAGACAAAGATAATTCCATACGTAATCTCTGCTCATTATCAGCAATATTTCTTGTTTTCTTCTCGTATCAGCACGGTCTGAGCGCTACCACCATGTGCACGCATATGATGAGGAAGACGCCAACGACGATGAGCCGGTGGAGATACGTCGCTTTTCATCGTGTTCTCCCCGTTTCAGCAAGGTCAGACATGAAATGCTGCGTCCTGCTGTTGTTTTTGCCGCAGAGATGTTCAAACTGTTCATTCGTCATAATAATGTGCTGACCTGCAGGTGTACAGCAGCATGGAGCATCTGTCCCAGCTGGAGCTCAAACCCCCCACTGTCACTCTGCGGGAGCACAAAGTCCCCAGGGAAGATCGCGTAGCCAAGAGAGAGAGTCTGGGCAGCTTCACGCTCAGGGACAAGAGCTGGAGAGCTGGATCACCTGAGATGTGAGTGGTTTAAGATGTCCCTGTGAGGGGAAATTCACATGTCACAGCAGCAAACAGGACACAAAGAAATCGTTGAGTGTGTGTATTGAAATGCAATACAGATACACTTTTATTGAAGTTGTTGAGGTGATTTTAATTTAAATTGCCATGACAAACCTTTCCCAGGAAACGCTTGTCCTGCTCCGAGTCCTTCTTCACTGAGAGCGACTACAGTCCTCCATCTGGGGCCCGCAGACGTTTCTCTGCCCTCATGGACACCCACCGCTTGGCCTCGCCTCTGGAGGTTGAGTCTGAGCTGCCCGTCTCCTGCAGGCAGCCGCCGGTGAAGGCCAGGGGCACCTCACTGGAAGGAGCCATGGGTACTGTGTCCTCTCAAGGCGATCTGAGAACGTTACTGAAAGACAGTAACGGGCTCACAGCTGGAGGTAACGTGAAGAAACATGAGGAGGTCTTCGCCGCTGCATTTGTCCAGTCGGATCAGTTTCCAGATGCTGTGTTCTGTCTACCAGCCAGTGCTTCTGTTCTGGGGCTCCCAGACCCACTTGGGCAACGAGGGGCCACCACCGACCTGGTGCTGAGGAGGGTTCGCCACCAGCAGCTGTCGGCTGACGGAGAAAAACGTAATCCCCGAACCAAAGTGATCAAGTCTGCCTCTGCTACTGCTTTGTCCGTCATCATTCCTGCAGGTGAAGCCCCAAACTCATCCAGCAGTGTCTCTGTGGAAACATACTCAGGACTAACTCCTGCAATGTCCGTCTCTCCTCAGTGGAGCAACATGGCACGTCCCCGTTGGCGAGCCCCATGTCTCCTCGCTCGCTCTCGTCCAACGCCTCCTCCCGCGACTCCTCCCCCAGCCGAGACTACTCTCCGGTGGTTAACGTCCCACATTCTCCGATCACCATCCACCGCTCTGGGAAGAAGTATGGCTTCACTCTACGAGCGATCAGGGTCTACATAGGAGACAGTGACGTCTACAGCGTCCATCACATGGTCTGGGTGAGAGAGCACAGCGCACCGTACTTTAAGTCCTCACACGTCTGAGGCTAATAGTAATTAGTTTTATTTCTTTAGTACCGTTCATACGTGTGTGTTGGTCAAAGTCATTTGCATACGTTAAACAAAACAAATTAGCCCTTTAACACCGAGGGCATCTCCGGCCCTACATTCATGCTAGCATACTTTGGAGAACCATAATTTCGCACCATGGCTGTTGTCAACCTCCAGGATTGAGGTTTACTCCCTCTCCTAGCCATTGGGCGTTTTCTTCTTCTTGGTGTGACCAAGGGATCACTGGATCACTGGATTCTTGCTCATCCAAGATCTGCTTCATTGACGACTCTCAGAATATACTGACTGTTTTAGCAAATATGACCCAAAAAAGTACTAAATACTAAATACTTTAAGTCCAGTAAAACAGGACGGTCTGTCAGTTGGTCAAGTTAGGACTCAGTCAACTTTAATATGATCTGTTGTCAGCATGTGGAAAACAAAGGTCCTGCCCAGGAGGCGGGACTCAGCGCCGGTGACCTCATCACTCACGTAAATGGGGAGTCTGTCCACGGTCTGGTCCATACAGAGGTCGTGGAGCTGATTCTTAAGGTGAGAGGGGCCTTTGTGTCTGTTTCATTCGTCTGCTGCTGTCAGACAGTGGCCACTAAAACAGTATTCAATTGCATGTCATCTTCAGAGTGGAAACAAGGTGACGGTTACAACAACTCCCTTCGAGAACACCTCGATAAAAGTGGGTCCTGCCCGCAAGTCCAGCTATAAGGCCAAGATGGCGCGGCGCAGCAAGAGGACGGGAGCCAAAGAGGGAACAGAGTGTGTTACTGCAAATTACACCGACAGTCCTTTATGTTTTATGTCTTCGTTCTCCTTACAACCCAACTTTGTTTGTCTTTCAGTAAGAAGCGGAGCTCCCTGTTCAGGAAAATCACCAAGCAATCTAATTTACTCCACACGAGCCGGAGTCTGTCGTCTTTGAACCGCTCTCTGTCATCAGGGGACAGTCTCCCAGGGTCCCCCACTCACAGCCTGTCTGCGCGCTCGCCCACCCAGAGTTATCGCGCCGCGGTCGAATCCCCTTACCTGGGTTAGTCAACTTTTGCTGTGTCTCAAATCTCATACTTCAGTTAGTACACTTCTTTGTAGTTCACTATACACACTATGTACTTAATCGCCAAGTGTGCACATTTTCGACGGGGTAGTTCTGTCTCAAATCAAGCAGTGATGTCATGCACTTAACGGAAGTTATGCGAAAATGAAACTTACTGCCGATACGCTAGCTAAATGTGGTGACATGTACTAGCTAGCAAGCTAACATTAGCATTTGCCGGGATTCCATCGGTAGGTGATATCCATGAGTTGACTGTGGGTAGTACACTACTTTTTCACATACTCATTCAGTGTGAATGCACTTATGTACTCAAAATACTCAGTTTTGTGATTTGAGAGACAGCATTTCTGCTGCTGTTAGCATGCTAATGTGCTACAAATCCTGTAAGTTCTGACTCACAGAGCCGCTAGCGTAAACTTCAGCTCATTTAGTCATTTCCAATTGTACTTCCTTTCCTCAGGCACGTCCTCCCAGGGCAGCTCTCCTGCATCCAGTACCCCCAACTCCCCAGCGACCTCCCACCACATGAGGCCCAGCTCTTTGCATGGCCTGTCGCCCAAGCTTCACCGCCAGTATCGCTCAGCACGCTGCAAATCCGCCGGCAATATCCCTCTGTCCCCTCTGGCTCACACTCCCTCCCCGACCACCTCCTCTCCTCCACCTCTCAGCGGCCACATCGTAGGCAGCTCCCACACCACTCAGATGTTTCCGGTCAAGCTGCACCCCTCGCCTCCGGTCGCCCGCCCTCGTCCGAAGAGTGCCGAGCCACCCCGATCGCCCCTTCTCCAGCGTGTGCAGTCGGCGGAGAAGCTGGGCGCTCCTGTTTTGCCTTCCTCGTCTTCATCATCATCGTCACCTTCTCCTCTGATGGGTGGGGTGTCATTGCGCAAGCACAGCCTGGAGGTGACACATGGAGACTACCGGAGGGAGTCCTTCCACTGTGAGCACAGCCTACAAAGTCTGCTAGAGATAGAGGGGGAAAACGGACCGGCCCCACCGTCTCCTTCATCCTCTTCCTCCCCGTCTCCTCCGATGGGGGAGATTGTCAGCCTGAAGCCTGTTCGGAGGATAGGACGACAGGAGTCGCCACTCAGCCGTGACACCGAGAAAGACATTCAGACCACGACATCCGATCTCGCCACGTCCCAACCTGAGAGCAAAGCTCCTAAAGGTGATTCCAGAGCGGACGGCGCTGACACAAGTAAAACGTCCTCCACCTCTAACATCTCTCAGAGTAACGTCGGGGTACTTGCTATGGCAACCAAGTCTACCCCAGAACCGACCGTGTCCGTGACAGAGACTAAGGCCAGCCATGGGGACAAACCTCTGAATGCAAGTTCTGAGACCACAGTCTCGAAAAGTAAACCTGCAGTCTCAATGCCAGGCGCGACCAAGAACCTGCAACAGCAAGACAGCAAACAGAATGCGCAGATGGAAAGTAAAACCTCCGACAAGACCGAAGTGAAAAGCATGGCAGGTGCTGAGAGAGGCCACACGCAGAAACCATCATCTACAGAACAACCCAAGTCACGTAAAGGTGCCGAGATGGGGGAGAGGGGCGGAGGCAGCGGCGGGAATAAAAAAAACGACAAGAACAAGGTCAAAGGACCGGCACCCCCAGTTCCCACCCACGCTGCTGTCAGATCCAAAGCGGAGAAGGTATCAAACAGCTACCGTCCGGCCAAGGAGGACAGGGCACATCTGGAGGTCCTGGAAGAGCCACCCTCCTCGAATGCATCTTCACCCTCAGGCAAGCTGCGCCCGATGTCTCCGGGGGATAAAGGCAGCTTCGTGACCCAGCTCACAAGTGTTGCCAAAACAGTTCTCGGTCCCATGAAAGGGGGATCACAAGAGGGCAGCAAGGTAAAAGACAGCTCCAAGTCAAGTGAGGAGAAACGGGGAAGCGGCGCAGGAAAGCCAGAGGCGTCGTCGGGAGCTGGTCGTCGGGGCACTCAGACAGCGTCAGCAGCAGGCGCTGCCGCCGTCCAACTGGATAAAGGAAACACTTGGAGCTCGAAGCATCACTCGTGATGAAGGAGCTTCACAAAGGGCCAGACTCTCTGAAGCTCGGCCTTGTACTGTAGCACCAGTCTGACATATCAACAGTCGACAAGACAAGACACTGACGAAACGCCTAAAAAAAGAAGATAAAAACACCAAATAGATGACGTGGGACATGAAATGTTCATCACATAAGCCAGAGTGTGTTCTGCCTATCCCAGTGTGCTGTAGATGTATAATTGAAAAAAAACCCAAAAAACAAACATAATGCATGGTTTGCGTTGCACATGGAAAATAAATAGTTCAGCATAGACAAGTAAGCAGACCAAGGTAGTGAACACTGTGATCAACTTTTTGACCGACCTCAACGGACAGGATTCTGTTCTACACTGGCATTTACACATCATCCGCCATTATTTCAGTTTATTCTGTTGAAACTGGAGAAATAAACACATACTGCTGTTTGATTGACTTTCACTGAAATGGTTCAGGGGCCCGTTTCACAACGCAGGTTCAGTGGAAAAACCTGAAATGAGGAAAATGCAACTTTTTTTTTTCACATAAACTGACAGAATAAGACACAAATGTGTTTGTTTCACATGTTTGAATCAGTAACAAACTCTGGGTTTTCTAAACCTGCTATATGACACAGACACAGACGTTACCGTACTGAACCCTGACCAAGATACCAAAATACTCGTGGTTGAAAGGCGAAACCAGCTGGTTTCCGATCAGATTAAGGGCTGAGTTACTGGAATAAAGTTAGATTAGATGAAACTTGCACAGGGACGCTATGCAATGTGCTTCAGATGCCACTTTAGGTGTCCCAGTTTACACTGTGCTACAGAGGGAGGACAAAGGAACGGGCTGCAATAAACCAAGCAAACATTTTTGCTTTCAGTGTCTCCGTTGATCGCTGTGAAATGTGCAATCGCATATTTGTAAGTGAATTAATTTGTGGTTGAAGACACAAAGTGCTCATAATCAAATTAGCACTTAAAAAAGAGTCGGCTAGAAATACCCCTCTCTGTTCATGCAGACGTACGAGAAGATATATATGTCACCTGTAAAGGAAAGTGCCAGTGTTTTTGGGGATGATGTGTGTGTTGTTTGTTTGTTTCTCGTTAAATGTGTAAAGATATGCAAACCTGCAGTGCCCAGTTGTAGGAAAACTGAGCAGTCATGTCCTTCACACACAATGCTGGGATTTTGTTTACTGGAGAGTGTTTTTTTTTGTTTCCATGCTGATGTCCACTTTGTTCATCAACGATCTTGCTTGTTATGAGTCACTGGAATCAGAGAACTCTTGTTCCTAAAGGTCAGCTCAGAAAGGGTATTTGTGAAGTTTCCATTTTGTATGTCGTATCCAGGATTATTTGTTGATAGACATTTAGATCAGTTTGAGTATTCATGATGTTGTGGTTCAAACCGACAATAATTTAGCATCGAGGTTTGTGTGTTCTGTGACAGATGCACTTTATTTTGTGTGAAATAGTTGCTGTGTCTTTTTTAATTATTGTTAAATAATTTATTTTCTAACTTAATGAGGCATTTTGTATACAATCAGTTTGTGTCCCTCAGCTATCCCGCCTTTAGTCGTGTACAGTTCATATGCAAGATATTTTGAATGGACATATCATGCTCTGTGGGTCGGGGGTCACTTGTCATGTCACCTACGGAAAACAAAGGACCAATGGAAATGCTGAAATGTAACGTGTCACTGGTTTATAGAGCTGCTTAGAGCATGTAAACTTCAGCTTCCACTTCTCATTTCTCTTCTCGTTTCACTGTGTCCCTGTTAGAGGTGTGTGTGTGTGTTTGCGTGTGTGTAGAATCTGCTCAGCTGCTTAAACAAGTGCATAAGATCAAGGACGTGATTTCTTTGCAGCCTGTTTTCTCCCTCACAGTCCAAACGCTGTAAGTTACTGCTCCATTCACGTGGCCTCTTCTTTGCCCTAGTGTGCAGTTCAATGGATTGTGTTGCTTTCACTGCACAGTATTTACACAAATTATCGGTTGTACCTACTGAACTGTCTTGAAATACTCAATATTGAAATGCAGATCTAACTAGAACCGTACACAATTTCTTCATTGTCATGAATAAGTAATATCATTTTTTAAGGGAGTTACTTTTGGAATTTGAGTGACTGCAGCAGCGGGGAGTGTGTGTGTATGTGTGTGTTTCTGAGTGGTGTTGTAATTTTACTTTCATGTCCATTGTTCAACAACTGTTATTTTCCATCACATTGCTACATATTTACAAGTCACTGTTGTGGGGGGGAAAAAGCAAATGCAAAAAAATAATTAAATAATATGCAAAAAAAGGTCTCTTTCTTGGACTCGAACGTCTTTGAGCGGTGCGGAAGGCGGGCGGAGCGAGGCTCGCTGTGATTGGTCCGCTGTCGGCCAATCACAGGAGAGGCAACACGTGACCGGTATAAACAGGAAGTGAAGCTTCAATAGTTCCAGTTACCCATGAAAACTAAATAGATTTCCCCAGTGAAATTCACTCACTAACTCGTTTTTAATCAAAGGATGCAGAATGGAGACGCACGATTGAAGGTAAAACAATTCATGTTTAACACGCCGCCAGCTTTTGAAAGCTAATGGGGGTCTGACGTAAAACGACCAAAGGTTTGCGGCGGAATAATAGAGAATTTGCACATTTCTTACAGTTTTACTGACGTGACAATGTTTGGCCTTTTGCCTGTTTTTTTTTTGGTTTTTTTTTTACATTTTTGCGGAAAAACATTTATGATGAACAGCACGATAACGCCGTGCAAATTTTAATTTTATAAATGTATTAGTTTTAGCTCTTAGTTTTAATCACTAAATTAATTGGTTTAGATTTTATTACGTCGATGGACAAATCACATTGTTATTTTGTCACGATAATCAAGGTTTTTTTTTTTTTTTTTTTTTAAAAAAAGGTTGGTAATTTTATATACGTCCAGTCAAATTTATTTCTATGTCCCATTTCATACTAGTGTAGACAGTGAACGTCTCAAATGACATAAATTGTGGAAGCATGTTCATAGTTGTTTTTCCCACATAAATTAGTCATGTTTTATATCTGATCCACAGGCTGCAAGGTGAGTTGTGTCATAGATAGGTCTAAATCTGTTGTGAGTGTGTGAGTGTGTGTGTGTGTGTGTGTGTGTGTGTGTGTGTGTGTGGTGTGGTGGTGGTGGGGGGGTTAACACAGAGAAAATAACTGACGCATGTAGCCCCAAACCCTGAACTCCTGGAGTGACCTTCAGGGATGAATGGCACTCAGTGTGGGACACCAGTCGCGCTCGGCTTAATAGAGATATCTGACATTCCTGGAGTCACAGGGTGCAGTCACATGGCTCCTTCTTGCCCTTCTGTCACAGACAGTTATTGACTTTTGCAGTGGTTCAGCATTCAGAGACAAAGACACAGCTTGTTTGTTTAGGGCCAGATACACTGTAATTTACTTAAGATGGCTTTATCATCCATTTCATCACGTGACCTGCTGTCTTTTCATTTTCCTTCCTTCATCTGCAAACCTAGTCACAATGGCCCCGACAAGTGTTTCTGCACGATCGGTCTTGGTGAAACCTGACAGCTATGAATGTCAGCAGCCCTTCAGGGTCTCCTGCAGACAAGCACGTGGAAGACTGGCTCCTCCTCTCCTCGGATTCAGCTGGTCCTCTGAGCCTGGATGCGAGCAGCATCAGTAGTAAAGACCTGGAGGCCGAGGGTAGAAGCAAACTCAAGTCCAAATTGGTCTCAGCATGGAACAGTGTGAAATATGGTCCGTTTGTGTTTATGTTGTTACGCTTTGTTTGGATTGGTTCCTGAGATTCATTGATTCCATCTTTCATGTATCAGGCTGGTCCTTCAAGCAGAAATCCCATTTCAGCAAGTCCTCTCCTGTGATCATGCTTGGAGTTTCCTATCAGCTCAACTGTCCAGGTGAGCCCCAGAAAAACTCTCATGGAAGGCAAATTATTATTTTAAATACATAATTGATTGGCAGCTTGTTTAAAAAAATATAGGTCGTCATATTTAACTTGATATCAGCGTTTGCTTTAAATGCTTGGGTCAGATTCATATGACTGGAGAGGTCATTCAGGCTCTGTGTTCCAGGGGAGAGAGAGAGCTTCCGTCGCTCCTTTGCGTCTCTGCTGTGGTTGACGTACAGACGGGATTTCCCTCGGCTCGGAGGCTGCTCTCTGACCACAGACAGCGGCTGGGGTTGTCTCCTGCGCACGGGCCAGATGCTGCTGGCTCACGGGCTGCTTTTACACCTGATGCCTCAAGGTGACAGCACGCCCACGCAGAGGAATCGCCCTTCGAGGCTTTTTAGAGCAGGAACGGACAACCCGCTGTATATTATCGGTGGAGTGCATTTCATAGACAGGGGGAGTTCAGTGTGCTTTACATATTCAACATCAGAATGATCGTGTGAATGTCCTTCACCATGTCGGACCAGAATGTCACATGTTCCATCCCTGAATATCATCCATATCATCCTGTCATGTTCAGGCTTGACTTGTTCCACGAACCACCATGTGTTCAAAGATGACATGGATCTTCCAGAGGTTCGCCCAGCTGCCGGCCCCGTTCACCAGCAACATTTCAGAGATGGACCCAATAAGAGGGGTCGAAAACTGAGCTTGGGTTCCCTCCTGGACAGATGCATGGAGTCCACGCACAGGCGGGTGGTGTCGTGGTTTGCAGATCACCCCAGCACCCCGTTTGGGATTCATCAGCTGGTGGAATTGGGGAAAAGCTCAGGGAAGAAGGCTGGGGACTGGTACGGCCCCTCCATCGTGGCTCACATCCTACGGTGAGGGATGACACGCCGTGTGCCGCCCCAGCTGGCAGCTGTGTCTCCGGATGTGAAAACAATTCTTGATGTGATTCGTTTCAGGAAGGCCGTGGCAGCCTCTGCAGACCTTTCGAATCTGGCCGTGTATGTGGCGCAAGATTGCACCAGTGAGTCACTTAACTCCCTCTGTTGCAGTGATTAACCACAACATGGACGGCAGACCTCCGCCTAGCAGCTCATTTCCACCCAATATTATCGTCCTCCATTCAATTTACATCCTCTAATAAATTCACTCATGATCAAAACATGACTTTGTCACTAATTGTTATAAAAAACAGTTATTTTAAAAAATCATTTGCAACCGTTGTTACACCTTGTTTTCGGGAAATGTGCAAAGCTAGCCAGCTAACAATCTGTTAGCTAGCACGAACGCTAACCCGAAAGGATGGGCTGTTTGCAAACTACCCGTATTGTCGGGTAATGTGCAAAGCTACTACGTCTCGCTAGCTAGCTAATGTTATCAATAATATCATGGCTAGCTACCGATGGTAGCAAGCTAAAATACTTTGCTAGCTAACAATCCGTTAGCTAGCAAGCTAATCCGTTAGCTACCCATTCAACCCAGAAGCATGTTTATTTTTGTAAATTACCTGGGTTTCCAAGTTATGTGCAAATAACCCAGGTAATTCTGCATATTTTCATATTACCTGTATCATATATGTGCTATTTTTGTGCTCCAGTGGTGCAACCGGTTAGCACGTGGTACTTATATGACAGTATGCTGTAAAGCCATGCCGAGGTTGTGAGTTCAAGCCTCACCTGGAGCAGGTTTTTGGTACCGAACCAATGAGTAAGAATCCTGGACGGTTCCAGAACACTACCAACATTTAATCATCTGGTCCTGGTCCATTAGCAGCGTTTACTGACAATTTCATTAAAATCTGTTTGTGTGAGATCAAATAATGCATCTATCTATATACCTAATTGCCTTCATTGGTGCTTCGTGTAAATGTTTGAGCAGAAAATGGGATGAGAAGATTTTGTTTATCTACTTTAACTTGTTTTCACTTTGTATCCAGTCTACATGGAGGATGTGAAGATCCTGTGTGAGCGGCGTCCTCCGGAGAGCTCGGCGACCCTCCAGCCCTGGAAGTCCGTCATCCTCCTGGTGCCCGTGCGACTTGGAGGACAAGATCTCAACCCTGTGTACATCGCGTGTGTCAAAGTATGCTGATCGCATCAGTTTGTGTCACCCTCACTTACTCCCTCAGCATCTTCTCCAGCACCATCCAACACATTCTTCATGTCGTCATAGAAACTCCTGAGGTTACGATGCTGCCTCGGGATCATTGGAGGCAAACCGAAGCACTCTTTGTTCTTTGTGGGTTTCCAAGGTAGGCTGGCTCCGTGACTCCGACGTGTCCGCGGAGATGGTCTGATTGTGTTTGCAGCACTTTCACCTCTTCCTGTTTTAATAAAGATGACCATCTGTTGTATTTGGACCCCCACTACTGTCAGCCCACAGTGGACACAACAAAGGATGACTTTCCCTTGGAGGTAAGAGGAAGAACTCTGTCTTTTCCTCTTTTTAGTTCCTGTTGACTGTCTGTGACAGCTGCTAGATTTGACTCGTATCTTAAATGCACATGATTTTCTATTTCTATATATTCAGTTTTCTCCATGCAAGTTTTCTAATTCGGGTTCTTCTCCAAACCTCTTGCAGTCTTTTCACTGTAAATATCCCAGGAAAGTGTCTTTCTCGCGTATGGACCCCAGCTGCACCATAGGATTCTACGCCGAAGGCCAAAAGGACTTTGAATCCCTGTGTACAGTTGTTAGTGAGGTAGCCGACGATTGTGAACAAAATTGCAATAAAACTTGCACTGAACCGGATTTTTCCCAAGTTACGTCCCGTTCTTTTTCTCCTCAGGCTGTTTCCACGTCTGTAGACACATATCCCATGTTTGTGTTTGTGGAGGGACAGAGGCAGCAGGAGGAGGATGGGGGAAGTGATGCAGCCACCAACATCACTTACCTCCAGAGGAGGAGCGAGCGGAGGAGAGTGGACACGTGCAACAGCATGGACGAGTTTGTTGTACTGTGAACAGATGCGTTTTAATTGATAAATAGATCATGATAAACTGCCTGGAAACTACTGAGCACACAAAAAGTGTTCTCCAGCAAGTGATTTAGTAATGATCTTAAAATGGAGCGTTCTTTGACACTAGTACTCATCCTTTTACTGCTGTTACGTGAGCATTTATGTTTGTATTTATTCTTTTACAAGACAAACTTTTAAATTCATATTCCGGTGAAGGACTATTTTGTGTAGCAACAAATTTTTTGAACAACACAATGTAAGAAATCTTCTTCTAGTTCTATTTTTCCAAAGGAATAAAGACACAACAGTGACGAAAAGAATCCTGAATTGCCGCCGCAAATGTTTGTACGACCTGCACAGCTCGTCACGTGGGGTGTCTTACATAAGAAAACTGGTTTCCGAGAACATGTGACACATGTAGGAATCACTGAAAGAACAGGACTTCATGGATGCTTGGCAAGTTAAGTCAAATGGGAATGAACAGAAAAGGAGAAAACTTTTTTGGTTGTAGGCAGGAGGAGGGGGGATGGACACTGGGACACTTTGGTGTGAAAAAAGAGGAAGAAATCCAACATTGTTTTGACAGTGCATGTTTTATTTGTAACCCAGAACAACACCCACTTTCACATACTTATCTTGACTGTAAATGTAAAGACTCATGGGACAAATGATTCGGGGCCTTTGACTGCCGTCTGTTTGAGTCAGGCATTAGTGTCTCTTTCAACACTTTAATATTTCTACGTGTTTTCATGTGTCTGAAGGTTAACTGTTAAAATTAACTGTTAAAAAGTATTTTAAGTATTATCCCAAAAG
Organism: Aeoliscus strigatus; assembly: GCA_901007665.1. NCBI lineage: Eukaryota > Metazoa > Chordata > Actinopteri > Syngnathiformes > Centriscidae > Aeoliscus > Aeoliscus strigatus. Next base: position 24,897 of record CAAKHB010003479.1, read on the forward strand.
TTGCTTGACATGAACTGATATGCTGTTGAACTGTGTATGGTCAGAACAAACAGGTTCCTTATATTCTCAGTACTTTATTTAGAGAGAAATTCCATTGTTCCCACAGCTCCAGTCAAGCAAGAAAAACAACATGAAATATTATAGATATAATACAGCCTCAGTGATGGAGGTATAAATGCCACAGATTCAGCACTGGTGTAATAGTACATTATTTTAATAAGAGGACTGTTCCTCCCCCATGGCCCCCCGCTACCGGTGCCGTGGCTCTTCGCCTCCATTCCGGCCTACAACATTAGCCGCCGTTGCCGCGCATGCGCGAAGGAATGGAGCCGGCGCCAGAGGGCGCTGTGGAGCAGCGGCACAGGCCGTTTCCCTGCGGTCCAATCTACCGAGAGAGGGGGGTGAAGGGAAAAAAACGACTGGGTAGGTCGCTCTTTGTTTCTGGCTGGGAGGAAAACTGAGAGACATTGCAACCGGCGAGTTATCAAATCCCGTCTTTCAGCACTTGTGTAAGTCCATGATCTTTTTATAATCAAACAAAGCGCGTTATTCGTTTGTTTTACCCGATGTTTATCCGGTATCTACGCGCTAACGGCTGTTTGAAGGAAAAAGACCCGACATTACAGGAGCGTTGCCGTGGCGCGACAGTGAGCAATGAATGAAAAGTGTTTTTGGAAATGTGTTTAGAGCGGGGAAGGGTACGGGAGGCGCGTTGGATCAATCGGCTTCAGCGACGAGCGATGCCCTCACCTTTTACATTTCACCAAACATTTCGTTTAATAACACATTTCTGCGCCGAATTGGCCTGAGGGAGCATGGCCGGCTGGGCTAACGCAACTAGCTTGCTAGCATGCTAATTGATGTTTTTAACCAGTACCGGTTTCTACACATATGACTCGTTTAATTCGACTTCTGCTCGTTAAAGTTTTACTATGAATTGCCGACCATTGACACGGCGGCACTAGTTATCCCGGGAAAGTTGGAAAAGTCGTGTTATTTGGACATTTAAAACGGGTTTACAGCCTGCGAGCCGACATAATGTAGCATTGACAATGCAATCAGGCCCGGCTAACAGTAGCACAGCTCAAGTTAACAATGCTCTATATTGTAAATGTCAACTATATATATGTACAAGTGGACTGACATAAGTTGATGCTTTTAAAGATGTTTAAGTGGATGTATGATGACAGACTCACCTCTGAGCAGTGCGTAAGTGTAATGTGACACGAAGAGGAAGTTGGTGTGTTTACAGGGAACAGAATGTGTATGAACCCAAACGTGTTCTTGTCATCACATCTCTGCTTCCTGACTTCAAGTTGACAAGTTATAGACTCTTGAATATGGAATGTGACGGATCCGCCTTCCGGTACACTGAAATCAGTGTTCTGACTAATCAAACAGACACTCCATTTGTAGAAGTTAGCAGGATTACAGAAACTGTGTTACTCCACTCTCCGCTGTGCAGCTGGTTTTCTGTTGTAATTGCTGAACATTATATTCCAGGATAAACAATAGATAAACAATCATATCTTATATAAAACTCCATATCTTGCTTTACTCTGCAGTTCATCGCTGTCTACTCTTCTGGACTCTTAAAATTCTTATTACAAATTAAAATACATCACAGCAAGGTTAAATCTCAGCTGTTTCCCCACGTCTTCTATCTTTCCTCCTGTTTTGCTGTACATGTGTTACATTTGACTATTTAAGGGTGAACGTGGTTGAGTGTGTTAGTACGTTGCCTTGCGGTGCCTGTGTATTAGTGAGACTGTCAACACATTATTTTGTGAGGATCACACTGGAAATATCAGCACATAAATTGTTGTTTCTCCTTATCTAGTATTGTATAGTTGAGTTTTGTACAGACACACACACACCTGCGTAGATTGTGTGGTTTGTGATATTCAGTCATTAGGCTAAAGTTTTACAGATTTTAGCAGCTAGTAAGATGGTGTCATTGTGAACTTGGCTTGGATGCCTCCCAAAGGTCATCGGGTTCAGATTTATCATTAATTATTGGACAAATTCATTGTTGAGTTTACACTTTAAAAAAGCATTTGGTTTGTGGTTTGCAACAGCAGTCAATACATTTGATAAAATATCTACTGAGTACAATGCTAACCCCCTCGCCGAATAGGCTTTTTTACTTCGCTAAAACCGTATTACAAATTTGAGAATACTTGGAATTATGTGCGATTAACTGTTCTTTACTATACGTCCTTATTTTTCATTGTCTCAGTACTCAGGTAAATCTATTTCAGTTGTGTTATCACTGTTGTATATCAGGGGGCTAATGCTCTCTGTGTTGGTCTGTCGTCTCTAATAGGATAATGCAAAATAAAAGTAGGTTTTGGGCCGGTTTGCTAAAATCTTTTATTAACTTTAGCTTTCATGGAGGTCAGCGCTCTGAGTGCTGCCAACAGGTTGACAGTAACGATCTTCTGACAGCGGCTTATTGTGAAGAGTTCTTCAACTCTCCCATAACAAACCCAAGATCCTTTTCTAAAATAACCACATGACTCTTTGTGTGGTGAATTTTGTAGGCTGAAACAGACTCTGTATTTTAGCATGAGCGAGTTCCTGCAGGTCACCGTGTTGTGTTGGTGCAGACATTAAAACAAACTGGCTGGGTTGTTTTCCCATCTCTCTTCAGTGTGGTCCTAGTTGCTGTCACACACGCCCACTGTCCCCTGAGAGATGTCTACTCCCGACCCTCCTATGGGAGGGACCCCTCGGCCTGGCCCCTCCCCAGGCCCAGGGCCATCTCCAGGTGGTATGATGGGTCCGAGCCCGGGTCCCTCTCCTGGCTCGGCCCATAGCATGATGGGGCCCAGCCCGGGACCTCCTGGATCTGGACACCCACACCCTCCACAGGGACCCTCAGGATATCCTCAGGACAACATGCACCAGATGCATAAAGTACAAACCTTTTTTTTTGCGGGGGGGGGTGGATTATGTTTTATGTGGTTTAGGCAGTACGCATGTCCCTAATGTGTTCAAGTTTGCAGATGATCAATAATGAGTGTTAGTCAAAGTAAAACTTGCTAAGTGTATTTGTTCTTGTCAGCTCATGCCTCTGAATGGTCATTTGATTGGCCTGATATGAGTAGGAATCGACAGTGTAGCTTTTAAACCAGGCTTGTTTGTTGTTTTGAGTCCGTCTTAAAATGGCTTTTCTCACCTCACCAGTCTTGTCGCATGATGTTTCTGTGCCTTTCATTCAGCCCATGGAAGCCATGCATGACAAGGGAATGTCTGATGACCCTCGCTACAGCCAAATGAAGGGCATGGGTATGAGGCCAGGAGGGCACAGTGGGATGGGCCCCCCTCCAAGCCCCATGGACCAACATTCCCAAGGTAGCACATGCAGCCAAAGAACAGATTAGTGAAACACGAGACACAGGGCCCGAGTCCTCCTTACGTACTTGTGTCCTGTATCTCCAGGTTACCCATCTCCTCTGGGCGCCTCAGAGCACGCGCCCAGCCCCGTCCCAGCCAACGGCCCCCCGTCTGGTCCCATGATGCCCGGCGGGCCCTCTGGCCCTGGTGCTGGCCCCATGGAGGGCAGTGGCGACCCAAACCAGGGAATGGGGCAGCCTAACCGAGGGGTTCCTCCTGGTCCTCCTGGACCAGGTGGTGCGGGAGGGGGACCGGGGGGCAGTGGTGGACCCACACCTTTCAGCCAGAACCAGCTGCACCAACTCAGGGCCCAGATCATGGCTTACAAGATGCTGGCACGCAGCCAGCCCTTACCAGAGCACCTGCAGATGGCCGTGCAGGGAAAGAGACCCATGCCAGGGATGCAGCAGCAGCCCATGCCCAACATGCCACCCTCTGCAGGACCTGGAGCCGGGCCGGGGGCTGGGCCCGGAACAGGACCAGCTCAGGCCAACTACAACCGACCCCACGGTGAGTTGGGAATCCCCTTCTCCCTGTGTCCTGTTATCATTGCACTGACTTGTACTAATATGTGGTGTATGCTTTTAGGCATGGTTGGTCCCAATATGCCACCTCCTGGACCAGCAGGAGTTCCCCCAGGGATGCAAGGCCAACCTACCAACGGACCCCCAAAGTCATGGCCTGAAGGTGGCGCTGGTCTCCACTCTAACCCCTGGATTGACTTCAATGTATGTGCGTCTTTCAGCAAAGTCATGTCCTCCGTTTGACATCTCTCCTAGGACCAATGGTCAACGTCGCTGCCCCCTCCAACGCCCCCCAGAA